>VDFB02053372.1:0-83164 GCA_007258455.2 Sequoia sempervirens | reverse complement strand
ATCCCTTTAAAACTAGCAATTCTTGGTATTCATTTGTTCATTATATTCCCCAGCCTCTCTCGATCCTTTACAATCTTAGCATATGCATCCTTAATATTGGAGTAAGCTTGATGAGAGTCCTCTAATTTCCCCAGGACTTTGGATACTCTATACTTAATCACCTCATCTACTATGCTATTTATTTTCTTCTTATGCTCTCTCTAAGCATTATTTATCTATTCCTCAAGCTTCTCTATTTTTTTATTTAATTCTTCCTTTTCTTTTATAAGAATATTTGAGAATTTTGAGGCTAAAGAAATTACCATTTCTATCCCTGTGGTGGAGATGTTTTTGATGGCTCTTGTGTCTTAAGTTTTTTATATTCTACAATCAACTTCACATGATCCTTCAATAATTGATCATATTCCTCTTGCAGCTTCTTTGTAGTGGCTTCATTGAATTTAACTGTGTGAACAAATGTGAAGCAAATTGGGGATCTGTAGTGTGTGATACTCTTTTTAATATCAAATTCCCCCTTATTTCTTGCACAATTTCTACCACTTGAGGTTTGTTGGTGTTTGGAGCTAGAGCCTAGATGGCCAAGGTTTCTCATTTAGGATTGAAACCTAATCCTAAATATTTCTACTCCGCTTGTTCCTTAGAAGAGAAAATCTCATCTTATATTCTTTTTTTTCCCAGGGCTATTGAAAAAGAAATATCTCACTCTAGTAGTAGCAACAGTCCATTTTTTGTTACCAACCTCCTCCCTTCTTCCAAAGTGATGTTCTTGACATCAAATTCAATCTCACTCAACACTTTCTTAGTGACTTCACCATACTTGGAAGGGTGCACTTCACCTTTTGATCTATTTAATTTATCATTTAACTCTTCTCTTCTTATTCTTATTAAAAAAATTCCTTGAACTCCTTTTATTTTACAAATTCATCATCAGAGAAGAATTTTGTGCATACAAGGTGTTTTTATTGATGTCAAAAAGCTTGTGTTGTCATTGGTATCATTTGTGTAGTGGTTGAGAGATATTTTTTCTTTGATTAGTTACATTCTTTTGATTATGGTTGTAGTAGTGATAAAAATGTCGAGGATATTGAGAAAATTGATAAAAAGAGGAAACGGGTATTACATAGGTGTTTTGGTTTTGCTTCACATTTCTTCTAGGTTGAATATCTACTTGTGTTGTTTGGATATGTTGGTTAGAGGTGTTTAGAATTTCCATATTTAGAATTTTGGCTTCTGGATCATTGTACAAAAGATTCACCAGTGTGTGAATTGGTTTTGCAATGTTGCTTATAGAGGTGTCTGTGAGAAATTTTTTTGCTCCGCATTTCTCCATAGTTGTTCTTTAGGTCTTGTGATTATGAGGGTATTTTTATGGTGTTGATCTCTTTCCTGTGTTAAGAGGATCCATGATTTGGTGCTCTGGAAGATAGATTTTAGAGTTATAGTGTTTGGCAATGTAGTTTGACTGTACAAGTTGTGTACATTCTGAAGGTGCGAGTTAGTGCGAAGAATTTGTTGGATCTCAGGTGGTTTTTGGATCATTCTAGATTGTGTAGAAGTTTGGTGTGTGGTTTTTAAGTCATCCTTGGATTTGAGGAAGTGTGTACTTCAAATTTTAATGGTGTTTGCACGGGTAACGATCGACTTGGTTTTTACACTACATTCGAAGATGTTTAAATATTGATGAAGGCGTAGCATGGAATGTAAGTGTTGATTTCGGTCCCAATTAAGTTTTGTATTGGTCCACTTTAATTACTATCCACCACATGAATGCTTAGTGTTGACCTATTTTTGAATTTGTAAAGTGTAAGGTGTGTGTAGTTGACTTGAAGATGCTTTTCAAGTTATGGATGGTATAAATGCAAGGTGAGATGATGCGAGATGAAGTGTGGAATAGAGTTGAGTGTTGTGATGCAAAATTAAGTGCAAAAATGTGAAATGTAGTGCGAGCTATAATTCAAGATTATTGAATGTAGTGAGTTGGAGGTATCTTGATCTCTTGAAGACTGTGAGTGTTGTTGGAGCTATTGTGGTGGGCTCTCTGTTGCATTGAGATCATTTTCTTTGTGCAACATTCTATCTTATTTCCTCTTTCTATTTTGGAAGTAAGCCTAGGTTGTGAACCTTTCTGGACAGTGTCTCATATTCTGGCAATGAGCCTCTTTGTATTGATTCTGTAATTACTTATATTGTGATCTAATCCTTACCATGGTTTTTCCCTCCTAGGGTTTTCCACATGAATCTTTTGTTCTCTTGTGTATGGTTTTGTTATTTGCATTTCATATTTTATAAAAAATTAAGGGTTTAATGAATGCATGTAGATTTGATTACTATTGATGGTTTTGATGTTTTAATTTGATACAATTGATTCACCCCCCTCTTAGTTTTCTTGTTCATTCAACAATTGGTATCAAAGCAAGGTTCCTTGGAGAAAATCTTAACCACTTGAGTTAGATCCAGGATGGAAAACAAGAGGGAGATCGCTAGATGTTTGATGGAACATACTATGTATTCTAGAAAGTGAAGATGGAAGGCTATTTGGTGTACCTTGGATTTGATGTTGCACGGGCAATGAAGACTATATATTCCATACCTACAAATGGATGAATCACAAGTGATGAGATCAAGGCCTATGAAACAAATGGTAAAGAAAGGTTTGTTGTTTTGAGTAGTCTTACAAATTTTGAATCAATGAAAATTATGGATCTGAAAACTACTAAAGAGATCTGCGATAAGCTAGAAAGTATTTATGAAGGAGATGATAAGATTAAACAAGCTAAGATGCAGAATCTAAAGACACAATTTGAGAACCTGTGAATGTCTAAAGATGAAACAATTACAAGTTACATGCAGAGGGTTGATGAACTTGTCAGTGCAATGAGAGGTCTTGGTGCAAAATTCAAAGAACCTAAAGTGGTAAATAAAATTCTCAGAACTCTTCCTAATTGTTATGGAAAAAAGGTTTCTACTATTGAGGAAGTTGAAAATTTCAATACTTACACTAGAAATCAGTTGTATGGCACAATGACTACATTTGAAATGAGAAAAATTGGTTTGAATAAAGGTGCAAAAGTGGAGACTGCCTTCAAGGCTGTAAAATAAAAAAGAGTTGAAGATTTAGATGGAGATGATCTTTATGATGTAGAAGACAACTTTGTAAGAAGGATGGAAAAGGGCACTGGTAAGTACAAAGGTAAATTACCTTTCAAATGTTTTAGTTGTGGAAATATAGGTCACTATGCTTCGAGATGTCCAAACGTAGTTGTGAACAATAAGAACAAGGAAAACAAAGGAAAGATGATCAAGAAAAGCTATTATGTTAGAGAAGATGTTAAAAAATTTATGATGAATATGATAATGGAGATGTTGATGATAATGAATGCTTGTTCTTGGATTTAAAAGATGAATATTTTTCTGCTAACTCTGAAAGTTGTGTGAAGAAAAATGCTCCGAAGAAAAAGGATAAGACTAGAGGTACTTTGGTATTTTCTTTTCATGTTAGATAGGATAAGAACTATTGGTTTATTGACACTAGTTACTCAAATCATATGACCAAAGACAAGAGTAAGTTTGGTAAACTTGAAAATATGATGGAGGAATTGTTAAATTTGGAGATGATTCAAGTGCTAAGATTTGTGGAATAGGTTCAATTAGTTTTGATGGCAAGAATAATACTGACGATGTTTACTATGTTAAAGTTTTAAGGCATAACCTCTTGAGTGCTGGAAAAATGTGTAGCAAAGGGTACAATCTTATGTTTCAGGATGATGGATGTGAGATCAAAAAAGGGTTCATAACTATGGTTGTTGCTGGAAAGAGGAAAACTGGAAATATCTATCAACTCAAGGGTGGTGATGGTCACTATTTTATGAATTACATTTAAAATGATAGCTAGTTATGGAATAGGAGGATATGTCACATCAATTTTGATAACTTGGTCAAAATCAGTTCAGTTCAAGCAATGAGTAGTTTCAAGGGAAAAAAAATCTTCTATTGGATTGTTGGAATTGGTGCATACAAACCTTTGTGGTCCTACAAGAGTGCGAAGTCTTCAAGCTGATAGGTATTTCATGCTTTTGATTGATGATTATTCTAGAATGACATGGGTTACTTTTCTTAGAGAAAATTTTGAATCACTAGATAGGTTCAAAGCATTTAAAGTTATGGTTGAGAATGAAATGGATTTGAAGATCAATTTTTTAAGGTTTGACAAAGGTGGAGAGTGTTGCAAGTATGAAGGTTTTTTCATTGATGTCAATGAAAATTCAACAAGATTGTGTTGCCATTGATGTCAACTATGTGTTATGGAAGTTTGTTGCATGATGAACATGTCAAGGATATTGATAAAATTGTAAAAAAGAGGAAAATAGGTTGTTGTAGGTTGTGCATGCGTAGTTGATATATTGAGTAAGTGTTGTGAGTACATGGAGCTATCTGTTTGTTGCAGTGTCTAAAGATGAGTTGGAATGAAGTAATGAGTTCATATGATGTCTTTGGTACTTGGTATCCAAGTGCTTTTGAGAAAAAAATGATAAACAGAGAAAATAGTGTTGTGCAAGTGTTCAAAATGTGCTCTGAGATGTGCTATGTGTTTCTTCTGTGTTGATGCTATGCCTCTATGGATCTGATATGTTGTTCAAGGTTGTTAGAATTTTTGGTTTCTAGATTGTTGTACAGAGTGAGATATTTTCACCAGTGTGTGAACCAATGTTTCAATTATTTTTTCTATGGCCTAGGAGAAATGTATTTTCTCTACATTTCTTTGTAGTTTGTCTTCAGGTTGTGTGGATTTGGGAAGTTGCTTGTAATGCTTTTATCTTTCAGAATTCAAGGTTTCACTTGATTTGGTATAGTATAGTGTGTTTTTCATTCGTTAGTATGTGAATAAGGTTTATCACATGTTTTGGGTTGAAGCATTTGTATGTCATGAGTTTGGATGAAGTATTTGTTGGATCTCAGGTGGTTCGTGGTTCATTCTAGATTGTGTTCAAGTGAATTATGTTGTCCAGAAGTTTCAGATTGATTTAAGGAAGCATGTACATAATGTTTTATGGTGTTTATCATGGGTATTGACTGACCTTGTGTTAGCATTACATGCGAGGCTTGTGAAAGCATGTTGAGATTTGTTGGGTTTTAATTAATGATTTATATGGGTCAAATTCATTCATATCCACCATAGGAACATTTAGGTGCCAACCTAATTTAAATTTGTAAGTATAACAGATAGTTTCCGACCTTGGAGAAGGTTTTTGAAGTTAAGATTGATATAAATAAGAGTAATGTTGTTGTCAGATGCAAGAGAGGGACAAGATAGATGTGAGATCGATGCAAGTGATCTGTGTGATGTGAATTTGAGTAGAGCTGTGTGAAGTTCAAAGTGTTGGATTCTTGAAGGTAGTGAGTTGAAGGTGTCCAAAATATTTCATGCAAGGATGCGAAAGTGTTAGAAAAATTGTGGTGGATTCCTCATTGCATTGAGAAGTTCTCTGTGTAACATTTCTCTTCTATCTTCTTGTGTTCTTTTGTGGTAGTGAGCTCTGGTTGTGGGATTTTTTGTACAGTGTGTCCTATTTTGGCAGTGAGCCCTTGTACCAATTTTTCTATTACTTATATTGTGAGATAATACTCACCATGGTTTTTACCTCATTAGGTTTTTCATGTAAATTTGGTGTTCTCTTGTGTATGGTGTTGTTATTTCATTTTTTGTTATCTGTGTTTCATGTTTAATCACTTTAATAGAATAAGGGATTAATGAATGCATGTGGATGTCATTACTATTGATGGTTTTGATGTTTTAATTTGCTAAAACAGATTCACCCCCTCCTATTATTTTTCTTGTTCATTCAACAATTGGTATCAGAGAAATTTTCCTTGGAGAAGAGCTTAACTTTTCAAGGTAGATCCAATATGGAGAAGAAAATTGATTCCCTAGATTTGATGGATCATACTATGCATTCTGGAAGACAAAGATGGAAGGATATCTGGTGGCTCATAAATTTGAAATTGAAAAGGCAATATAGAATTGGTATGTTGCACCTCTAAATGGTCCAAGCACAAGTGATGAGATCAAGGCACATGAAATAAATGGTAAGGCAATATTTATTCTAATGAACAATATTTCAAATTTTGAATTGGTTAAAGTTATGAATCTTAAAACTGTTAAAGATGTTTGGGATAAGCTTGAAAGTATTTATGAAGGAGATGACAAGGTTAAACAAGAAAAGTTGTAGAATCTGAAGGCACAATTTGAGACTATGCGAATGTCTAAAGGTAAATCAATTTCAACCTACACACAAAGAGTTAACTAGTAAGTGCTATGGGAGGTCTTGGTGCACAAGTTAAAGAACTTAAGGTGGTAAAGAAAGTTGTTAGAACTCTTCCTTATTCATATAGTGAAAAGGTATCTGCTATTGAGGAAGTTTCAAATTTTAATACTTATTCTAGAGATCAGTCGATTGGTACACTAACTTCATTTGAAATGAGAAAGCTTGGTTTAAAAAATGGTACAAAAGTGGAGACTACTTTTAAGGCTAGAAAATAAAAAAAGATTGAAGATTCATATGGAGATGGTCTTGATGATGTGGAAGCTAACTTTGTAAGAAGGATGAAAAAGGGCACTGGTAAGTACAAAATTAAACTACCTTTCAAATTTTTTAGCTATGGAAATGTAGGTCATTATGCTTCTAGATGTCCAAATAGAGTTGTGAACAATAAGAGTAAGGAGAATAAAGGAAATATGATTAAAAGAGATTACTATTGAAATGAAAGAAAAATGGGTTGGGTAGTGCTATCATATGGTTCATGACATAGAGTACAACCACTTCCCAATTTCATTCAAGGATAACCTGAGAGATCACAATGCAAAGGAGAAAGAGATCTTGCAATAGTGTTTTCCTAGGGGCTGAATATTAAAATAAAATGAGGGGTTCACCACAAAGCTAGGGATTGGAAAGAAAAATGCAATACAATATGTAACAATAAACCTTAATTCAATGCAAACTTTAACTAAATGACCTAAAAATGAAAATAAAATTCAAAAAATAAACTATAGGATGAATTGTGTGCACCTGTAAATCTGAAGATGACTGGAATGAGGTTTGAAATGCTGGAAATTTTGACTTTACTATTGATTGGGACTCATTCGCCAAGTTGGGAGAATCAGTCCAAAATCTAGGTTTTTGTGTAGGAACAAGAATTTGGAAAATGCGTATCTAAATCCGCAAAAATCAAAATTTTGACCAAAATTGGGACTTGTTGATGGTGTTTTCTGCACAACAACAACTCAGATAGAATATGGAAATCCTATCTCTCTTTAAAGGTAAATCTCTATCAATAAGCCTCAAGAGACAACCCCAAGGTCTCTAATGTCAGGTCTTGACAATGCATAAACAACTCAGTGATAATGTGAAAATGTTGGTAATCACAAAGGGACCTTACAAAACAAATGTTGAAATTCTTAAACTTATCAGATTCTACAATATCATGATAATTGAATTCCTAAATCTAACTCAAATTTTAGAGAAATAGCAAAAGATAAAAGGGTTCACAGAGATTTTAAAACTAAACTAACTTAGACCAATAATGTAAATTATTAAACACTCAAAGTGAACCAATCCTTCAAAACCAATTCCTGCTTAACCCATATTTAATTTGCAATTTCAGAGAAACTGTTCAATCTTCTAAAGAATTAAATATTTTCAGATCATGAAGCATCCATTCAAATCAACCCAATTCTGCAATTAAAATGAATAAATAACCACAATTGAACTCAACACACAAATATTAGGCCCATACTAACTTTACACAACAACTTACCATCAACAAGTTACTAAAAGTATGGACCAAGGATTGCTCAAACACTCCAACTATCAAACCATAAACACCATAGAATCACTTCTAAATCTAAATTATAACATATAACTAATAATCTTAAAGCAATCTCAAAGAGATGAAATGACAAGAAACATGCAAGATAAATCAACACAAGAAAGAGCATCAAAGCATAATGTCTTTACTTATATTGAATCACCCAATATTTGCAATAATTCTAGTATTCAGTGTAGAAGCACTTGCTCTTAGAAAATGCTAACTCCTAACTCTAGCTCTTGCAACTATCACTTGACTTTTCTATTTTCTAACCCCTACAAATGCGGAAAAATGCCCAATTTATAGCCACTTTCAAACTAGGTCAGACCAATTAGGGTTACAAAAACTTTGATGAAAATAGGTTGGCCTAGAAGCTTCCTTGAATAAAATAATCATTTTTTTTGCATTCAACATGTGGGCTCATTCCAGGTTGGCCTGGACTCTCCAATGTAGATCACTCCAATGCATGTAGAGGTCAAAGGAGGAACGTGTAGAAGGCCCTAGATAAATGGGAAGCACAAATCTTGATGCAATCATTCATTAACTGGCCTCTTATCCTTATCTTGACCCAATTTATCTTGCACCCTAAGAAAAATCATCTCCAAGTCATCCAATGGTGGAGTAATCAATACTTTAAATCTTCTTTCAATTGATTTAATCTCCCATCTTGATTCCTTAATGACCTTGTCCCACACTACCCTAAGATCCTAAAACTTCTCCATCACAGCAGTATAGGTAGCTGCATCATCCAAACAATGGGTGGTGATTGGGCCATCATCAATTGGAGCATAAACATCATTCCACCATTTTCTTAATTGTTCCAGGCTCATATGTTTTGGTTCAAATTTTTTCCTTCCAATCATTACTTCAAAGAATGAGATGCATCTATTATAAATTTCATTCAATGTATTCCCTACCTGCTGACCTTGTTTATGAATTTTCTTCATAACTCTTTGCTTGATCTATAGGGCCTCATACCACTCCCAAGGTTCTAAAACCTTTGAGGAAGGAAAGATTCCATCACTTATTAACCTCTCCTCAGTGTAATCCATGATTGTCTTTATTTTCTGCAGGAGAAGGTCCACATCCTCTTTATCTTGTGCCAATAAAGTATGAAACCACTCAAATTATTTGTGTGCATCTCCACAAGTTTACATAATTTCCTTAATCAGGTTGTCTCCTCTAAGCCCTACTCCTTGTAGCCATTCATGTGTAGCCTATGTAGAAGTTTTCATCTTTTCAAGTTCACTAATTGTCTCCATAGGTAGGAAATATCATGTTGATGAAGAAGAACCAACTTGGTTGATTGATTGCAAGGGTTTCATTAGATTTTGCAGATGCTTCTTTAACTCTGCATTTTCTTTCTTCAATCTTTCCTTGGCTTATACTTCTTTATCCAATCTTTCCAAAATTGTAGCAGCAGACCCCTTGAACTCTTCTACTTCTTTTCTTCTATAGGTAGGCCCAAAATTTATTGTTTGAATGTTGTAATATTGAGGAGTTACCTCATCCTTTTTCTTATCTGCTATAGGAGTGGCAATATGAATCACCCTATTATTTGATTCATCCCTATCAATTTTGGAAATAGTTTTGGCCTTATTCTTTGTTTTACCTTTTCTGATGTTAGCCAGTAAATCATCCCAACTTAGAGGAGTATCATCTATAACTACTTACTTGCATTGTAATTCCTCATTGAGCCAACTAGGAGTAGAAATTTCTAACTGGTGCTCACCTTGTTCAACCCTTTCTTGTTGACCAGTGGAGGAGTTAACATTTGAACCATGCATTGCAAAAACTCCTTCATCTTTACCTTCTTCTTCCTTATATTTCTCCCTATCTTCCTCTGGATTCTTATCCTCTTCCTTGTCATGTATCTTTGTCACTTCATGAATAGGAGAAGGGGTTCTTTCATGCACCTCTTCTATCTCTGAGGATTTCTCTCCTTTATCCTTGACAGCAGGATCTTCATGTGATACTGAAGAAGTCTACATAATGCTATCAATATCTGCCTCCATACCATGAAGATCCACATCCTTAAACTCTTTTGTATCCTCACCTTGAGGGATATCCTCAACAACTAGATCTATTGGCTCTTTTTCTTCATCATGCAATTCTTGAGTAGAAGGAAAGGCCGAAGTATCCTTTTGTTGATGTGTAATAGGGGGAACCGTGGAGGCAACCTCTTTCACTAGAATTCCTTTAGGGGATGGAGTTCTTGATTTATGGGTATAAACTTGTATTTTCTCTCCATAACTCTCAACATCTACCAATTGTGGTCTTGTCCCATCCTCTCCCCTAGGAGGCTCACTTTGCTTCTTTGATGCTCTCGTTAGTCTTCTCCTTTTAAGCATAGGGGAATCACCCTTCTTTCCCTCTTCCTCACATTCCTCTTCTTGAGAATATTTCTTCTCTTTGGAGGTAGTCCTTCTCTTCTTTGCAATGGGATTTCTTTTATTTTCTTCCCCGGTCTTTGTTTGACCACCTTTGATCTTAATTTTAAAAGGGGAACTCACCTTTTCTTTTCCCTTTGGGTCTTTCTCCTCAGAAGAAGAAAACTGAGATTCCAAGCTCTCCATCAAGTCATAAGTATAATATTTCCCTTCATTATCTAGCTCCCAAATCTTATGCTTGATCCACAACTTAGTGTATTTGATCACAGAGGCATTGATTCGTTCTAATTTTTTTATTTCTTCCTCCATCCAATCAATTTCACTTATAGGCTTATCTTTAACTGATTCATAATCATGGAGTTTTATCACTTATTCATCATCATCAGTTTGATCTGGGATGGCCTTGATATTGTATAGTCTAATCAAGCTGGCAGGCAACCTGGAGAACTTTTTCCCCAAAACTTCAAATTCATCTTTACAATTGGCCCAATAATCTTCAAAGTCATCCTTATGTCAAAGTTCTCTGCTGGCTTTCTTTTGAGCCCCACCTATTCTGTCAAATCTGGGCCTCTTAGTATGTAACTACAGGTTGAAAGTACCCATCTCTTCATCAAAAAATTGTGCTGAGGCCAAGGAAGGGAAAGCCTCATGATCTCCAATCCTTAATGGGAATACATTACCAAAACCAATTTTATGTAGATCTTTTTTTACAATTGCATCAAAGGAACAAATTTTCCTTGTAACCTCCAAAAGAATGATGTGATCAATAGGATATATGGGCATTATGCATGGAGCTCTTGGACAGCCATCAATCTTGATGTAGGAAAATGTGGGAAACTGTATAAACCATGCTCCAAACTTCTTAATCAATTCCTTGGCAGCATCAGAAATTAAAACATGCTCTACACCCTAGAGCAACCTTGTAATGTACATGGTGAATGCATCATTCACCCTTCTATAGCTAGGACTATCCAAATGCAGCTGAGGGTAGACTTCACAAATTACATCTTGGCCAAAGACTCCTTGGGTGCTTAATCCCTTGTATGGATGGAACCTTGCCAACACATAGACCAATTAAGATGTCATAGTGAAAGTATTGGTTTGCAACACGTTGGAAAACTACTCATTAATTATCCTACTAATTATTCCTGCCCAATGGTAGTTTGTGCCTTGTTCCATTCTGACTATCAGATAAAACATCCAATTCTCAAAAACATTCATGCATTCTCCAGTCCCATCACTCTATTAAGAAGGGTGATTGCATCATAGTAATCTGACTTAAACTTAGCTCTGAACAATTGTTTTGGAAATTTAAAAATATAATCCTTGGGCTTCTCTAGCCAGGTATAAGTAATCTCCAAAGCCTTATTTGTATCCTACTCATAATATTTCTTGGCTATATCAATATCAAATTGCACCACATGAGACTTGTCTGGCATGTCAAATGCTTGGGCAATCGAGATAGGAGAAAAGTTTGCAAGCACCCTGCCCTGTGGACTAATTACTCTCTGTATACCCTGATCATAGTGTTGAGCACATTGCAAGACAAGCTCATAGCATTGCACTATGGAAGGAAAACTAGCCACATGAGCCAACCCAAAATCTCCCAATCTCCTTACCAGAATAGATGGGTCACCTACTACCATTCTTGTCTTAAATTCTTCATAATCCCACTTTCCCACATTAGCGTCAGTCACCTCTGACCAAATGGAAACAAGCTTGCTCTCAGGAATCCTATTCTTCATATCCAGTTTGATCCTTTTAGCCTTTGAAATGGGAGCCTCCTCAACATCAGGATCCACCCCTTTGCTCCTGCCTTTTCGAGTAATAGCCTTGCTTGACTTAGCCTGCACTCAGCAAAAAGACTACAATCAATGTTCATTACAACACAAAGATTAAGGTTAGCCCATCATAGATAGCACATTCATCATCCAAATAAACCCAAACAATGATCACAACCTCTTAAAATCTCAAAAACAAGATTCCAAAATTTTCAACCTTTCGCGAAAATTAGGCCAAGGAGGAAATTCGAGGATTTCATGACCAGGCGGAAATTAGCGAAGAAAACACAACTATCACCTCAAAATTATTTGATCAGCATTAAAGCTCAAGAAATGGCAACTTGCACTCTTTAATTAATCAAACCAATCATGAGATTATGCAATATCAATTCAGCAATGTCGATTCACACATTTATATAGTTTTTTCTCATTTTTAGAAGGTTTCAAGGATTTCCACTCAGGATGAAAATTAGCGATGATATCAATACTTTCGTGTTTACATGCATTCTTAGGAAAATGACAGGGCGATGGAGATTTCTAAGATTTATGAGTGTGAGGGAATTCCATGGGGGACTAGAATCTATGAAAGTTATGATTCTTCGCAGTTTTATCCAAATTGATCAAATGATCACAAATTTGGGATTTGGCTCATGTTCTTGTTTGCTTCAAATTGTTCATTCATGATGCAGACTTATGACTCATTCAAGCACAACTCAATTGATCTAAAGCAAGAAATCCAAAACAAGCAACCCTAGGGTTCTGCCATGAATAACCAGTCAAAGGTTCAATACACTCATTTATTCTATCAAGTTTCAATCCATTCTTCCAAAACCATCAAGGGAAATCAATCGATTAGATAGAGAAAGGAAATAATAGCTCAAGCTCGCACTCAGATAATTAATTCGTCAACGTACAAAAACCCTAGATCCATCGAGCCAAATCATCATCACGCACAACACCAAGTTCAAAGGGAAAACAGAGCAAGGATTGGCATTATATTATTATGAATTCAATGGGAATGGCGACATCAATACTCAGGGGAGGCATCAAAATGGAAAGGGGACAACCCTAGTTTAATCGCAGACCTCCAAACACGTAAAAGCCCAAGCATGGAATACACATAATACTATGAAACCACACATACTCATCAATCAAAAGAAAAGGTATCATGCACATACCATGGATGGAGGAAAACTCAAGAGAAAAACAACTAGTAGCAAGCTCCAAATCCCATGCAAATGCAAACGAAACCAAGGAATGCCACCAGAACTAGCAATCCACAACTCCAATCAATCCAACTCACACGCAGCTCCCTAAGACCAAGCTCTGCAATTTTTTTATGAAGCAAATAACACCAATATGCCAACATAAAATCCCTCAAATTCCCATTAAATGCAAGCTGCAACATTCATACGACAGGCGTAAATGAAGCGAATTGACCGCTTGAAGCCTATTTTGGGAATCCAATGGGATGATGGAAGTCGGGGATTCGAAGGCACAAAGGAGTCTGGAGAATTCTGCCAGATACAAAATTCTATGAAATGTTGAAATCTTCACAATGCAACAATATAAGCCTCCTTCGGGCATCCAAGAAGCTAACATAGATCATAAATTTTTGCCTAGGGAGGAAATACTCGAAATACAAGAAAAACCTAAAACTCACCCTTAACTTAGGATTTTCAATGAACCACCTCAAGGGATCACTTGCATGGACCGGATAAGCATTAAAGCTTGTTTCAAAGTGGCTAAACCTTCACAACCAGGGGATCACAAGCACCCAAGACCCAAAAAGAGGGTCCCTGCTTTTAGCGGGGTGTGTGTGCGAAAACTACACAACAAATGGTGACTCTATTGGGGAAATGCTCCAGAGCATTTTGATGACAAGTTGGAATCAAGAACTCAGATTCTCTGGTTTCGATCCTCACATTGGATCACCCACAATAGAATTTCAAAGCCTATGAACAAGCAAGCCTTTTCTGTACCAGAGTCAAAGTGTGTGCAAATGTATTAATTTCCTTCCCTTGGTTGTTGTAGGAACCGAACTTAGTCTAATCAAGTTACGTAAGGATTCTAACTCCAAAAGCATCCTGGATAGAGCCTCATTGCTAGTTAGGCATCCATAGCCCTGATGAGATTATCATTGTGGTCTTCCCAAGCATTGCTCTACTGCTAGGTAGGCATCCATAGCCCTGATAGAGATACTTGGATTCTCCTGATAAGGTGAATATTTCCTTTTGGTTTTGTTTTCTTACCTTTCTTCTTTTCTTTCTTTTTTCTTTTTTCTTTTTGATATTCTTGTAAGATATTTTTAAACTTTCCCTTTCACCTTGTAAGCAATAAAGCTCACACTCAGGGCTGAGAACCACAGTGGGGCTGAAGCAGAAATAAGATTTTTCACTTGACTAGACTTCATAAGGAACCACTTCAGCCAGATACACACCACTCAGAGGCTTTTCTTGATTAGCAGGTTGATCCAATGGAGTGGGAACACCTCCATTATTTGGTCTTGTGTTCCAGGTTCTATTTTTTTTGGGTTGCCTCCTCTCAAATCCTTGTCCACCAGCTTGTCCCTTATCAAAATTTTGGCCAAAGGGTTGTCCTCTCTCAAAATGTTGTCCTCTTTCAAATTTTTTTCCTTGTTGAGGCTCTCGATTTTCTCTATTGTGGTTAGACTACATACTCCTTTAAGCACCTTGGAGTTGACTATTCTAATTTCTCAGATAGGTGACCTCCATGTTCAACTTCTTCACTTGTTCAGTCAGTTCATCCAACCTTTCCTTGTCAGGATTACTATATGGAGTCTGGTTCACACTATTTTGAGGATATCCTATTGCCACACCAGACCTCAATGACTGGTTCAATACCTCATAATTCTACAAATATGTGGGGAAACCAGCCTGTGGTTGTGAATGAATGGGATAATTAACACTTTGTTGATGATAATTAATCACTAGTGGGACTTGATTTATAGGAGGTATTGGATGAGGGACTAAAGGCAACTAAGGTACTGCACCATAACTAGGTTATGGTGCAATATGAGGATAGGAATAAAAATGTCTTTACTACAAAATGGGGAACTTTTGCTTACAGGAGAATTCCCTTTGGGTTGATCATTGCTGGGGAAACCTTCTAGAGAGCCCTGGATATTTCCTTCAAGGACATTATTGGTAAGTGCATAATTATTTATATGGATGATTTGACAGTATTTTCCAAGAAGAGAGGTGACCACATAACAGACTTGTGCAAAGTGTTTCAAAAGTGTAGAGAATTTGGCATTTCACTTAATCCAAAGAAATGTATCTTTGGAGTACTGAAGGAAAACAGCTGGGACACGTTATCTCAGAGAGAAGAATTGCTATTGATCCTAAAAGAGTGGAAGCTATACTGAAGATCCAACCACCTGCTAGTAAGAAAGCAATGAAGTCATTCTTTGGAAAAATCAACTTTGTTAGGAATTTTATCACTGGATTTGCAGACATAGTCAAGCCATTGAATGCAATGTTGAAGCAAGAAGCAAAAGTTGAATGGAGTGCAGAAGAAAAAGAAGCATTTGCAAAAATTAAGAGAGTCATTGTTGAAGCTCCAATATTGGTAAGTCTTGACTATGCCAAACCTTTTTATATATATTTGTTTGCTTCCGACCACTCCTATGATGGTATGTTGACCAAAAAGTCTGATCAAGGGAATTACCACCACATAGCATTTATGAGTGCTCCTTAAAGGATGCAGAATTAAGGTACCCGAGTGTGGAAAAGTAGGCCTATGCCTTAGTCAAAGCTATAAAGAAATTCAGACATTATATTCTAAGGAATAAGGTCTTTGCAATAGTTCTTAATCCTACAGTTAAGTTGTTGTTGATGCAAAATGAATTGGGAGAACGCAAAGCTAAGTGGGTAACCATGTTGCAGGAATATGATATTGAGATTCATCCCATGAAGCTGGTGAGAGGACAAGGGCTAACCAAAACAATGGTTGAAATGGGTCCTAACCTCATAGCTTAGCATTATCACCTCCAGGATGTGTCCCTAGGAGATTGGTATGATGATATTATCTATTATCTCTTCAACAAACAATGTCCTGAGCATCTTAATTCAGTACAAAGGAGAGCTTTGTGTTTGAAGAGTGACAATTTCATGATGAAGGGATTTGTTCTATACAAGAAAAACCATGAGGGTGTCTACTTGATATGCTTAGGAAAAGAAGAAGCTGAAAGGGTGATGGCTGAGTTCCACGACAAATATGGAATAGGTCACGGTTCTGCCCCTTCTACTGCAAATCAGATCTTGAGGGTCAGTTACTATTGGCCTACATTGTTCAAAGATGCACATAACCATGTAAGAACATGCCATGTGTGTCAGACCACAACAAGCAGAGAGAAGCATGCAACTCTTCTACTTCAACCAGTCATAGAGGTAAAACCATTTGCACAATGGGGATTGGACTTCATTGGTCCAATCAATCCACCTTCTTCTGTAGGCCATAGCTACATTCTCATTGTCACTAATTATTTTACTAGGTGGACTGAATCTCTCGCATGAAAACAATGTACTTTTGAAGTGGTAATCAATTTCATCAAATCAGGTATTATCAATCGCTTTGTGTGCCCATTGGCTTTAGTTTATGATAATGGTCTTGCATTTGCATCATTGAAATTTTCTAACTGGGCCTTTGATCATGGAATCATCATATAATTTGAGTCTAATTATTACCCACAAGGAAATGGCTTGGCTGAGTCTTCCAATAAGAACCTTCTAACAGTCATTTGTAAGCTATTAGAGAAGAATCCCAAGGATTGGCACACTCAACTTAGATTTTCTCTTTGGGCAGACCACACTAGACTTAAGTCCCCTCTAGGAACTTCTCCCTATCACCTTGTGTATGCTTTGGAGCCAGTATTCCTGATCCATTTAAAGATCCCCACTTTACAATTCATTAATGAATATTATGATGAAGGGGACAAGTGTGAAGCTCACCTGGCTGAACTGTTACACCTTGAAGAAAAAAGAGATGAAGCTTTAGAAAACTTTTCCAAACATCAGGGTGTAGTTAAGAGATGGTTTGATAGGAGAGCCAAGGTGAAAGCCTTTAGAATATCTTACTTGGTTCTCTATTGGGATAGAGCACATGATAGGAAAGGGGAGAAAAATTAGACATTATATTCTAAGGAATAAGGTCTTTGCAATAGTTCCTAATCCTCCAGTTAAGCTATTGTTGATGCAAAATGAATTGGGAGAACGCAGAGCTAAGTGGGTAACCATGTTGCAGGAATATGATATTGAGATTCAACCCATGAAGCTGGTGAGAGGACAAGGGCTAACCAAAAAAATGGCTGAAATGGGTCCTAACCTCACAGCTCAACACTATCATCTCCAGGATGTGTCCCTAGGAGATTGGTATGATGATATTATCTATTATCTCTTGAATCAACAATGTCCTAAGCATCTTAATTCAATAAAAAGGAGATCTTTGTGTTTGAAGAGTGATAGTTTCATGATGAAGGGAGTTGTTCTATACAAGAAAAACCATGAGGGTTTCTACTTGAGATGCTTAGGAAAAGAAGAAGCTGAAAGGGTGATGGTTGAGTTCCACGATAGATATGGAATAGGTCACGGTTCTACCCCTTCTACTACAAATCAGATCCTGAGGGCCGGTTACTATTGGCCTACATTGTTCAAAGATGCACATAACCATGTAAGAACATGCCATGTGTGTCAGACCGCAACAAGCAGAGAGAAGTATGCAACTCTTCTACTTCAACCAGTCATAGAGGTAAAACCGTTTACCTACTTCAATCTGGTGTACACACTTTTTGATTACCAACATTTTATTTTTAAGGTCCCTTTACCAATAGGTCCTTACGACCTATTGGTAAAGGGACTAGAGGCAACTGAGGCGTCCATAGCTCAATTATGGATTGACCCAGCAGGAAAATGATTATACCAATAGAATGCATCTTCTCCTAGGGAATAAGGAAAGATCCTACATGCAACATCCTCATGGTTAATTCCCCTATCCCTAAGATATGTCTAAAAAATCCTGGTGTGTTCCTTTGTAGTTCTATTGGGATCATTAACATGGAATTTGGAACATAAATGTTCAAGATTTTAGGGAATGACATTGTAATTATTGAAGGATAATGGAGATGGATTGTTAGCCAGGAAAGCCATTGGTGGAGGTGGAGGTGGAGGTGGTAAAGGTTGATTTATGGCTAGTTGAGGTTGTTGAATGGGAATGGCTTCAGAATTAGATGAAGATGGACTTGATGGAGATGAGGAAGAAGGAGATGATGGAAGTGGTTGGGCAGATGATGATACTCCCCTTCTTCTCGTCCTTCTTGACCTGGTAGGAGCTTACAACTCTTGAAACTCTTCTTCTCCTAGCGTAGAGCTAGTTCTTCTTTGAAATCTTTTAGGAGAAATGGCAGACAAAAAATGATCTAGCTTGCTTATTCAGACCCTCCTTCTAGCACCAATCTGTTGATGGTGTTTTTTGCACAACAACTTAGACATACAATGGAAATCCTATCTCTCTTGAAAGGTAAATCTCTACCAGCAAGCCTCAAGAGACAACCCCAAGGTCTCTAATGTCAGGTCTTGACAATGCATAAACAACTCAGTGATAATGTGAAAATGTTGGTAATCACAAAGGGACCTTACAAAACAAATGTTGGAAGTCTTAAACTTATCAGATCTTGCAATATGATGATACTTGAATTCCTAAATCTAATTCAAATTTTAAAGAAATAGCAAAAGATAAAAGGGTTCACAGAGATTTTAAAGCTAAACTAACTTCTAAGACCAATAATGTAAATGATTAAACACTCAAAGTGGACCAATCCTTCAAAACCAATTCCTACTTAACCCATATTTAATCTGCAATTTCACAAAAACTGTGCAATCTTTTGAAGAATTAAATATTTTTAGATCATGAAACATCCATTCAAATCAACCCAATTCTACAATTAAAATGAATAAATACCCACAATTGAACTCAACACACAAATATTAGGCCTAGACTAACTTTACACAACAACTTACCATCAACAAGTTACTAAAAGTATGGACCAAGGACTGCTCAATGATCTATAAACTAGGACATTAAAGTTATTTGAAAACTTAATCCATTTACAGAATTATTCCCGATCGCAGCAGTAATGCATGGTTATGCGTCTAAAGCGATGAAATTATTACAAGTTCACTTATTCCAATTCAAATAAACATAACTTAGAATCTTAAAGAATCAAAATACTGAAGAAATAATGAGACAAAGAGAAAATAGGAAGAGCACACTTGATAACGGAGTTCGCTCAGGATGAGCTACGTCTCCGAGTCCGCTTCTCAATAGTAGGACCACTTTATTGATATTGCAAAGTCAACAACCTTTTTACAATATCAAGCCTCCAAGACCAACATAAACTCCTCACAATCTCTCTTTACGAATTGCAATTATTGGTGTAGAAAACACCTTGCAAATTCACCTTACAAGTCTCCTTCAAACGTCTCAAGATCAGAATTTTCTTCATACAAAGTATTTTTTTTTTTAATGTCTAACACCCCTCCCATACCTCCCTTTTATACATGAAAATAAGCCAAATAAGGCTTAACCAAATAATAAATGCCTAACTCCCTTCTATGCTACGTTTACGGGTTGTTCCTAACCCCTTTTGCCAGTTAGAACCACTTTTGTTTAGTGGTTAGGGAGTTAACAACAAAAATGGCCTATTTGTTATGGTTCGGCCAAACAATGCATAACAAAATAAATCAGTCGTTGCATATGGTTAAAGCCATTTGAATGGCCTAGCGGTGACTAAGTGTTTTACCACGCCGGTGGTTACGGGTTCCAAACCCGTCGGCGTTTGTTTTAAAACAAACATCGAATATTTTCAACAATAAAATGAACCCGTCATCCATATGTAGTGAGTACGCTGGCTTTGGTGCAACGGCAGGCCCGGCTGTTGCGCTCAGGTGAGGTTGGGGGGTCGAATCCCCCCAACAACTTTTTACCAACGAACCTACATCCACGGGAGAGGAAAGAATAATACTTGCCACGTGTCATCATACGATTCACCAAACCTTCTGACGTGTCCGCCAACTGTGCGCTGACTAAGACGCTGACTCGGTGCCACGTGTCACCCGTCGATTGCTCCATTTCTCTGCCACGTGTCATGCAGGGAATTGTCCACGTCACCTTGTATGGACTGTACAAACTTTTTGACATGTGTCAATATCAAATTGGCCCACCTTGGACTTCGTACGAATGCTGACGTCATCTTGTACGGATGATGACGTCATCACTATGCCCTCTGTTCACCAAGTCAACCTGAAACTTTGACCGGCCATATCTTGCACATATGAGCTCCGTTTTCGATGAAACGAACGCCGTCGGAATTGTCTCGACGAACACTTCAATTTGACGCCAATTTCAACAAATTCTGAGATGATCATTTTTTTCGCTTCCTATCAGCCCTTGGTACATGTTTGACTGGACCTTTGACCAAGCATAACTCACACATACGATATCCTTTTGACATGATTCAAGTTGCGTCAGGATCGTGTCAGCGAGCTCTTCGATCTGAGACTACTTTCAGCTAATTCTGAGACTATGAAATTTGAGGTCTTCTGGATCCACCTGGATCATTCCTCCACACTGAGAAGCTTTTGGACCTCCAAAAGGTCTGTTTTTACATGCAATTCAAGTGAGGGCATCTTTGCTTCACTTGCCCAGTATCACCTATCCTTCCTTCCTTGAACCTGTGCATCTGACTCATCACAACAACAATCAAAACTGCACTGACATTGTTAAGCACATTAGCAACATACACATCCACATTCAGCGTTGCTGCTATCAACCAAACACTGCTAGAGAATAGAAGGCTGAACAACAAAACCAAACTTGCAGACGAGAAGAAAAATGTACCAACATCATGCTTATCTTTCATAACTGGAACATCCTTAGAATCGGATATGCTTTTATTCTTTGACACTTCTTGTGGTACAGACTTAAGTGCCAAATTGCTATTTGCATTAACTACCCTTTTCAATTGCCCCATTGTCACAAAAGATTTATCAGTCTTAATTGGATGAGAATGCACTATGTATTCAATTCCTTCCTTAAACAAGTGATACTGATTATGTTCCCTATAGAAGATCGCTTTCCTATCATATAAATACGGGCTACCCAACACAATGCCACAGATATCAAGTGGAACCATATCAAATTCAACCTCATCTATAAACTTAGATGTTATTGCAAATTTCAAACTGCATTGCTTAGTTACTCGCAATCTGTTATCATTGCACACCCAACCTAACGGATAAGGTTTCTTAAGCGGCTTGGTTTCCAATCTCAACTGTTTAACAACTTCCTCTGAAATTAGATTAACTTGAGACCCACTATCAATCAATGCATTAATCTTAGTGTTCTTAGAAATCACCCTTATATGAAACAATTCACTTCTTTTGCTATCTTCAGGAACCATACTCTTAGAAATGTTAGTGGTAGAATCATTACTAGCAAAAGTTTTACCTTTCAAACCTACAACTGAAATCTTTGTTTCATCATCAGAATCTGATCCAAGATCCTGAACAACAACTGCAGTCTTTTGTTTACCTTTACGATCCTTAAACCACTTAGGCCTCGATTCTGGATGCAATTTCCAACACTTCACATCTGTGTGCCCTTGCTTCTGACAATGCGAACAAGTGGGCTTTTCACCTTCCTCTTTCTTCACAGTAGCTGCTTTCCTCTCCTTACCCTTCTTATTGCCTTCAGTTGGAGGAACAAATTCCGTTTTTGAACTGAAACTTATGTTCCTTCCACCTGCTTCAATATGGGTTGCTTGTACACAAACTTCATCAAAATTAGTTGGATTAAACATAAGAATTGTATGTTTCAAATGCGTATGCAATCCACCTATATACTTTAATAAAGTTTCTTGCGTATAAAGAGGAATACCAAGAGTAAGTGCTTTCTTCCTAAACACCTGTGTATACTCTTGAACTGTTTGTCCTTTACCCTGTCTTATGTTTTGCCAATCCATAACAACTTGTTGCATATAACCCAAAGGATAAAATTGTTTCTTTAAAGCAGAAGTAAACTCATACCAAGATGAAATGATTTTACCGTGCTTAGCAAGATCATCTTGAATTTTACTCTCCCACCAAACCAATGTAGTGCCTCCCATTCAAAGAGTGGCTAGCTGGATTTTAGAAGATTCATCCAAGATCTGTTGAACCCTGCAATACACTTCGATCTGCTTAAGCCAGTTATCCAATTTCTCTGCATCCAATTCACCATTATACATAGGCAACTCAAATTTGACATCTAATTTCAATAAAGGGGAATTAGTTGATTTTTGTGCAACTTTTCCTTGTGAAGAATGTTTTGGACTTTCAGAAGATGAAGAGGACAAAGAAGAAGATGGGGAAGAAGGTTCAGGAGGGTCACTACCACCTCCTACTCCTTTACCTTTCTCCTCTTTCGAAGTAGATCCATTTTCCTCCTTCTTTCTTTTCTTGTCTTCCTTTTTCCTCTGACGCTCTTGCCTTTCCTGGAAAAGAACTTCCACCATAGCTTTCATTTCAAGAAAAGCTTTCTGGAAAGTTTTATCATCAAGCTCTGGAACTTCATGTTCAGCTACCATCTCTGCTCGTGGAAAATTTCTTCGTTTTCCAATCTCTGGGTTGATCTCTGTAAGTGAACCTTCACCTTGCTTCAGTTTCAACCTGGTTAACATTCACCACCTGCAATTATCCTGCAAAATGGGCTCTGATACCACTCTTGATCTATAAACTAGGACATTAAAGTTATTTGAAAACTTAATCCATTTACAGAATTATTCCCGATCGCAGCAATAATGCATGGTTATGCGTCTAAAGCGATGAAATTATTACAAGTTCACTTATTCCAATTCAAATAAACATAACTTAGAATCTTAAAGAATCAAAATACTGAAGAAATAATGAGACAAAGAGAAAATAGGAAGAGCACACTTGATAACGGAGTTCGCTCAAGATGAGCTACGTCTCCGGGTCCGCTTCTCAATAGTAGGACCGCTTTATTGATATTGCAAAGTCAACAACCTTTTTACAATATCAAGCCTCCAAGACCAACATAAACTCCTCACAATCTCTCTTTACGAATTGCAATTATTGGTGTAGAAAACACCTTGCAAATTCACCTTACAAGTCTCCTTCAAACGTCTCAAGATCAGAATTTTCTTCATACAAAGTATTTTTTTTTTTAATGTCTAACACCCCTCCCATACCTCCCTTTTATACATGAAAATAAGCCAAATAAGGCTTAACCAAATAATAAATGCCTAACTCCCTTCTATGCTACGTTTACGGGTTGTTCCTAACCCCTTTCGCCAGTTAGAACCACTTTTGTTTAGTGGTTAGGGAGTTAACAACAAAAATGGCCTATTTTTTATGGTTCGGCCAAACAATACATAACAAAATAAATCAGTCGTTGCATATGGTTAAAGCCATTTGAATGGCCTAGCGGTGACTAAGTGTTTTACCACGCCGGTGGTTACGGGTTCCAAACCCGTCGGCGTTTGTTTTAAAACAAACATCGAATATTTTCAACAATAAAATGAACCCGTCATCCATATGTAGTGAGTACGTTGGCTTTGGTGCAACGGCAGGCCCGGCTGTTGCGCTCAGGTGAGGTTGGGGGGTCGAATCCCCCCAACAACTTTTTACCAACGAACCTACATCCACGGGAGAGGAAAGAATAATACTTGCCACGTGTCATCATACGATTCGCCAAACCTTCTGACGTGTCCGCCAACTGTGCGCTGACTAAGACGCTGACTCGGTGCCACGTGTCACCCGCCGATTGCTCCGTTTCTCTGCCACGTGTCATGCAGGGAATTGTCCACGTCACCTTTTATGGACTGTACAAACTTTTTGACATGTGTCAATATCAAATTGGCCCACCTTGGACTTCGTACGAATTCTGACATCATCTTGTACGGATGATGATGTCATCACTATGCCCTTTGTTCACCAAGTCAACCTGAAACTTTGACCGGCCATATCTTGCACATATGAGCTCCGTTTTCGATGAAACGAACACCGTCGGAATCGTCTCGACGAACACTTCAATTTGACGCCAATTTCAACAAATTCTGAGATGATCATTTTTTTCGCTTCCTATCGGCCCTTGGTACATGTTTGACTGGACCTTTGACCAAGCATAACTCACACATACGATATCCTTTTGACATGATTCAAGTTGCGTCAGGATCGTGTCAGCGAGCTCTTCGATCTGAGACTACTTTCAGCTGATTCTGAGACTATGAAATTTGAGGTTTTCTGGATCCACCTGGATCACTCAAACACTCCAACTATCAAGCCATAAACACCATAGCATCACTTCTAAATCTAAATTATAACATATAACTAATAATCTTAAAGCAATCTCAAAGAGATGAAATGACAAGAACCATGCAAGATAATTCAACACAAGAAAGAGCACCAAAGCACAATGTCTTTACTTATATTGAATCACCCAATATTTGCAATAATTCCAGTATTCAGTGTAGAAGCACTTGCTCTCAAAAAACACTAACTCATAACTCTAGCTCTTGCAACTATCACTTAACTTTTCTATTTTCTAACCCCTACAAATGAGGAAAAATGCCCAATTTATAGCCACTTTCAAACTAGGTCGGCCCAATTAGGGTTACAAAAAGTTCGGCCAAAATAGGTTGGCCTAGAAGCTTCCTTGAATAAAATAATCATTTTTTTTGCATTTAATATGTGGGCTCATTCCAGGTTGGCCTA
Source organism: Sequoia sempervirens (assembly GCA_007258455.2). NCBI lineage: Eukaryota > Viridiplantae > Streptophyta > Pinopsida > Cupressales > Cupressaceae > Sequoia > Sequoia sempervirens. The sequence continues at coordinate 58,339 of VDFB02053372.1, read as the reverse complement.
GACTCTCCAATGCAGATTGCTCCAATGCATGTAGAGGTAGGAGGAGGAATGTATAGAAGGCCCTAGATAAATGGGAAGCACAAATCTTGCTGCAATCATTCATTAACTGGCCTCTTATCCTTATCTTGACCCAATTTATCTTGCACCCTAAGAAAAATCATCTCCAAGTCGGCCATGGTGGAGTAATCAATACTTTAAATCTTATTTCAGTTGATTTAATCTCCCCCCTCAATTCCTTAATGACCTTGTCCCACTCTACCTTGAGATCCTGAAACTTCTCCATCACAACATTATAGGTAGCCGCATCATCCAAATGATGGGTGGTGATTGGGCCATCATCAATTGGGGCATAAACTTCATGCCACCATTTTCTTAATTGTTCCAGGCTCAAATGTTTTGGTGCAAAAATCTTCCTTCCAGTCATTACTTCAAAGAATGAGATGCATCTATTATAAATTTCATTCAATATATTCCCTACCTACTGACCCTATTTATGAATTTTCTTCATAACTCTCTGCTTGATCTGTAGGGTCTCATACCACACCCAATGTTTTGAAACCTTTGAGGAAGGAAAGACTCCATCACTTATTAACCTCTCCTCAGTGTAATCCATGATTGTCTTTGTTTTATGCAGGAGAAGGTCCAAATCCTCTATATCTTGTGCCAATAAAGTCTGCAACCACTCAAATGATTTGTGTGCTTCTCCACAAGTTGACAAAATTTCCTTAATCAGATTGTCTCCTCTAAGCCCTACTCCTTGTAGCCATTCATGTGTAGCCTGTGTAGAATTTTTCATCTTTTCAAGTTCACTAATTGTCTCCATAGGCAGGAAATCTCTTGTTGATGAAGAAGAACCAACTTGGTCAATGGACTACAAGGGTTTCATGATATTTTGCAGATGCTTCTTTAACTATGCATTTTCTTTCTTCAATTTTTCCTTGGCTTGTACTTATTGATCCAATCTTTCCAAAATTATAGCAACAGACCCCTTAAACTCTTCTAATTCTTGTCTTCTAGAGGTAGGCCCCAAATTTATTGTTTGAATGTTGTAATCTTGAGGAGTTACCTCATCCTTATTCTTATCTGTTGTAGGAGTGGAAATATGAATCACCCTATTATTTGATTCATCCATATCAATTTTGGAAATAGTTTTGGCCTTCTTATTTGTTTTACCTTTTCTGATGTTAGCCAGTAAATCATCCCAACTCAGAGGAGTATCATCTATAACTACTTGCCTGCTTTGTAATTCCTCATTGAACCAACTAGGAGCCGAAATATCTAACTGGTGCTCACCTTTTTCAAACCTTTCTTGTTGACTAGTGGAGGAGTCAACATTTGAACCATTCACTACAAAAACTCCTTCATCTTTATCTTCTTCTTCCTTATCTTTCTCCCTATCTTCCTTTGGATTCTCATCCTCTTCCTTGTCATGAATCTCTATCACTTCATGAATTGGAGAAGGGGTTCTTTCATACATCTCTTCTATCTTCGAGTATTTATCTCCTTTATCCTTGATAGGGGGATCTTCATGTGATATTGAAGAAGTCTCCAGAATGCTATCAATATCTGCCTCCATACCATGAAGATACCCATCCTTAAACTCTTTTGTATCCTCACCTTGAGGGATATCCTCAAAAGCTACATCTATTGGCTCTTTTTCTTCATCATGCAATTCCTGAGCAGAAGGAGAGGTTAAAGTATCCTTTTTTTGTTGTGTAACAGGGGGAACCATGGAGGCAACCTCTTTCACTAGACTTCCTTTAGGAGATGGAGTTCTTGATTTCTGGGTATAAACCTGTGTTTTCTCTCCATAACTCTCAACATCTACCAATTGTGGTCTTGTCCCATCCTCGCCCCTAGGAGGCTCACTTTGCTTCTTTGATGCTCTCATTAGTCTTCTCCTTTTAATCATAGGGGAATCACCCTTCTTTCCCTCTTCCTCACATTCCTCTTCTTATACATATTTCTTCTCTTTAGAGGCAGTCCTTCTCTTCTTTGCAATGGGATTTCTTTTCTTTTCTTCCCCGGTCTTTGTTTGACCACCTTTAATCTCAATTTTAAAAGGGGAACTCACCTTTTCTTTTGCCTTTGTGTCCTGCTCCTCCTCAAAACAAGATTGAGATTCCAAACTCCCCATCAAGTCATAAGTATATAGTTTCCCTTCATTATCTAGCTCCCAAATCTTATGCTTGATCCACAACTTAGTGTATTTGATCATAAGGGCATTGATTCATTCTAATTTTGTTATTTCTTCCTTCATCCAATAAATTTCACTTACAAGCTTATCTTTAACTAATTCATAATCATGGAGTTGTATCACTTCTTCATCATTATCAATTTGATCTGGGATGGCCTTGATGTTGTATAGTCTAATCAAGCTGGCATGCAACCTAGAGAAATTCTTCCTCAAAAATTCAAATTCATCTTTACAATTGGCCCAATAATCTTCAAAGTCATCCTTATGTCAAAGTTCCCTACTAACTTTCTTTTGAGCCCCACCTGTTCTATCAAATCTGGGCCTCTTAGTATGTAAAGACAGGTTGAAAGTACCCATCTCTTCATCAGAAAATTGTGCTAAGGCCAAGGAAGGGCAAGCCTCATGACCTCCAATCCTTAATGGTAATTCATTACCAAAACTAGTTTTATGTAGATCTCTTTTGACAATTGCATCAAAGGAAAAAAAATTCCTTGTAACCTCAAAAATAATGATGTGATCAATAGGATATCTGAGCAATCTGTATCTAGCTCTTAGAAAACCTTCAATCCTGATGTAGTAAAATGTGGGAAACTGTATAAACCATGCTCCAAACTTCTTAATCAATTCCTTGGCAGCATCAAAAATTCTAACATGCTCTACACCTTGGAGCAACCTTGTAATGTACATAGTGAATGCATCATTCACCCTTCTATAGCTAGGACTATCCAAATGCAGCTGAGGGTAGACTTCATAAATTACATCTTGGCCAAAGACTCCCTGAGTGCTTAATCCCTTGTATGGATGGAACCTTGCCAACACATAGACCAAGTAAGATGTCATTGTGAAATTCTTGGTCTGCAACATGTTGGACTTCTCATGAATTATCCAACTAGTTATTCCTGCCCAATGGTATTTTGTGCCTTGTTCCATTTTGACTACTAGATAAAGCATCAAATTCTCAAACATTCATGCATTCTTTAGGCCTATAACTCTACTGAGAAGAGTGATTGCATCATAGTAATCTGACTTAAACTTAGCTCTGAACAACTATTTTGGAAATCTAGAAATATATGCTTTGGGTTTCTCTAGCCAAGTATTAATAATCTCTAAATCCTTATGTGTATCCTGCTCATAATATTTCTTGGCTATATCAATATCAAATTGCACCACATGAGCCCTGTCTGGCATGTCAAATGTTTGGGAAACCGAAACAGGAGAAAAGTTTGCAAGCACCCTACCCTGTGGACTAATTACTCTCTATGTACCCTGATCATAGTGTCGAGCACATTCCAAGACAAGCTCATAACATTGTACTATGGAAGGAAAACCAGCCACATGAGCCAACCCATAATTTCCCAATATCCTTACCAGAATGGATGGGTCACCTGCTGCCATTCTTTCCTTAAATTCTTTATAATCCCACTTTCCCACATTAGTGTCAGTCACCTCTAACCAAATGGAAACAAGATTTCTCTCAGGAATCTTGCTCTTCATATCCAGTTTGATCCTTTCAACCTCTAAAATGGGAGCCTCCTCAACATCATGATCCACCCCTTTGCTCCTGTCGTTGCCAGTAATAGCCTTGCTTGACTCAACTTGCACTTAGCAAAAAGACCGCAATCAATGTTCATTACAACACAAATATTAAGGTTATCCCATCATAGATAGCACATTCATCATCCAAATAAACCCAAACAATGATCACAACCTCTTAAAATCTCAAAAACAAGATTCTAGGATTTTCACCCTTTCACGAAAATCAGGCCAAGGAGGAAATTTGGGGATTTCATGACCAAGAATAAATTAGCGAAGAAAACACAAATATCACCTCAAAGTCGTTTGATCAACATTAAAGCTCAAGAAATGGAAACTTCCACCCTTTAATTAATCAAACCAATCATGAGATTATGCAATATCAATTCAGCAATGTTGATTCACCCATTTATATAGTTTTTTTCTCATTTTCAGAAGGTTTCGAGGATTTCCACCTAGGATAGAAATTAGTGATGATATCAATACTTTTTTGTTTACATGCATTTCAGGAAAATGACAGGGTGATGGAGATTTCTGAGATTTGCGAGTGTGAGGGAATTTCGCAGGGGACCAGAATCTACGAAAGTTATGATTCTTCACAGTTTTACCCAAATTGATCGAATGATCACAAATTTGGGATTTGGCTCATGTTCTTGTTTGCTTCAAATTGTTCATTCATGATGCAGACTTATGACTCATTCAAGCACAACTCAATTGATGTAAAGAAAGAAATCCAAAACAAGCAACCCTAGGGTTCTGCCATGAATAACCAGTCAAAGGTTCGATACACTCATTTATTCTATCAAGTCTCAATCCATTCTTCCAAAACCATCAAGGGAAAGCAATCGATTAGATATAGAAAGGAAATAACAACTCAAGCTCGCACTCAGATAATCAATCCGTCAACGTACACAAACCCTAGATCCATCGAGCCAAATCATCATCACGCACAACACCAAGTTCAAAGGGAAAACCAAGCAAGGATTGGCATTATATTGTTATGAATTCAATGGGAATGGAGACATCAATACTTAGGGGAGGCATCAAAATGGAAAGGGGACAACCCTAGTTTAATCGCAGACCTCCAAACACGTAAAAGTTCAAGCATGGAATACGCATAATACTATGAAACCACACATAATCGTCAATCAAAAGAAAAGGTATCATGCATATACCATGGATGGAGCAAAACTTAGGAGAAAAAAAATTGGCAACAAGCTCCAAATCCCACACAAACACAAATGAAGCTAAGGAACGTCACCAAAACTAGCAGTCCACAACTCCAATCAACCCAACTCACATGCAGCTCCCTAAGAACAAGCTCTGCAAATTTGTTATGAAGCAAATAACACCAATATGCCAACATAAAATCCCTCAAATTTCCATTAAATGCAAGCTGCAGCATTCATACAACAAGTGTAAATGAAGTGAAATGACCACTTGAAGCCTATTTCAGGAATCTGATGGAATGACGAAAGTCGGGGATTCGAAGGCACAAAGGAGTCCGAAGAATTTTTCCAGATACAAAATTCTGTGAAATGATGAAACCTCCATAATTCAACAATATAAGCCTCCTTCAGGCATCCAAGAAGCTAACATAAATCAAATATTTCCGCCTAGGGAGTTAATACCCGAAATACAAGATAAACCTAAAACTCACGCTTAACTTGGGATTTTCAATGATCCACCTCAAGGGATCACTTGCATGGGCCAAATAAGCATTCAAGCATGTTTCAAAGTGGCTAAACCTTCACAACTAGGGGATCATAAGCATCCAAGACCCAAAAAGAGGGTCCCTGCTTTCAGTGGGGCGTGTGTGCGAAAACTGCACAACAGGACTCATTCGCCAAAAGTGGTGAATTAGTCTATATAGGGTTTTTTTAAACTTAAAAGTATAAATCTACTCTTCTTAATCTTCTTAATCTGCATCTTCAGGTTTTTGGATCTAAATCTCTATAAATCTACATGTAGGTGTTTTGCAACGTTCTCCAATGCTTAATGACAACTTTGACAACTTTTGGGCACTTTGAAAACTTTCTCCAAGCTTTCTCCTCAATGTCTCTTCAATCTAAACTTGCAAATCACACACTAAAGAGAGGGGAAAATGTTTTTTTGTTAGTGGATAGGGGTTTTCCTTGGTCAAACCCCATTTTAGTAATCAAACCTTGAAATAGAATGAAATAGGAATGGAGAATGATGAATGAACAAAATATGATGTTGCAACTCACCAAACCCTAGTAATAGAAGGTTGTAAACATGTATGAGATGGCTCCAATGGATGTATATCTTCACTCTTTCTTGAATAGGATATATCTTGAATGAAATGCTAGCTTGAATAAAAAAATCCTACATCAGAATTGTTAGCTCAAAAACAAACATGATGCATGAAATCTTTGACATGATGCTTAATGCTTGAATAATGCTCCAAAATGCTTGATAATATACTCTTGAAGACTCTTGAATTCTCTTTTGAATGCTTGTATGCTCTTGTGAACTCAAATTTTCTATAAGGATGCTCATTCAACTTGTATTTATACTTAATTATGCAAGAATTCCCAAAATTACAACACTACAAGCTGACATCAGATATAGGAGGATAAAATAAAATTTGAATTAATTTTGATTTTGGGCCACACAAGACTTATTTTCCCAAGGTGGTGAATGAGCCCATCAGGCATAATTTATGGGACCATTTTCAAAAATGCTTAGAAAGCTGTGAAACTAGGATTTGGACCCAAAAGCCTAGGTGGGACTCATTTGCCCAAGGTGGCGAATGAGTCCCAAATCACTAAATCTAGGACATTCAACCTAAAACACCTAAATTATGATTGGATGTTGATTTATGTTAGGATTGTCCTCAAAAACATCCATTAAATGAGGCTTGTGGGTGTAAAATAAGGTTAATTAAAGCATAAGAGAGCCCAATTATTAAATAAAACCCTAGAAAAGTGTGAAAGTGTGTTACAACACTTTACAACACTCCAAATAATGCATCAATAAGCTTATTTAGTTCATAATGTTCCAAGACCTAATGTGAATATGTTAGACATATTACAACACTAAATCAAGGCCAAGTTAGGGGGGGGCTTTTCTTGTCATTACAACTATGTTAAAGAAGATGTTGGTATTTTGGTGATGAATCTGATTATGGATATTTTGATGATAATGAATGCTTGTTCTTAGCTATAATAGAAGAATCTAGTTTTGCTAACTTTGAAATTTGTGTGAAGGAAAGTGTTATGGAGAAGAAGGATAAGATTCAAGGTACTTTGGTATTTTCTTTTCATGTTAAAGAAGATAAGAATTAATGGGTTTTTGACAGTGGCTAATCTAATCACATGATCAAAGACAAAAGTAAGTTTGTTAAACTTGAAAAGTATGATGGAGGATTAGTTAAATTTGGAGATGATTCATGAGCTAAGATTTGTTGAATAGGTTCAATTAGTTTTGATAGCAAGCATAATACTGAAGATGTTTACTATGTTAAGGGTTTAAGGAATAATATTTTGAGTGTTGTAAAAATGTGAAGAAAAGGATATAATCTTGTGTTTAAGGATAAAATGTGTGAGATCAAAAAGGGTCCAAAATTGTGATTGTTGTTGGTAAAACGACATATGGAAATATCTATCAGCTTAAGGGTGTTGATGGTCATTGATTTATGTCGCAAATTAATGATAGTTGGTTATGGCACTGAAGGATGTGTCGCATGAATTTTGATATTATGGTGAGAATCAATTCAGTTCATGCAGTGAGAGATCTACCAAGAATCACAAATCCTATCAATGTTATTTGTAGGAATTGTTAGTTTGGAAAACAAGGAGTAGTTTCAAAGGAAAGGAATAGTCTACTATTGGACAACTGGAATTAATACATACAAATATTTGTGGTCCTACAAGTGTGAGAAGTCTTCAAGGCGATAGGAATTTTATGCTTTTGATTGATGATTACTCTAGAATGACATGGGTTACTTTTCTTAGAGAAAATTTTGATGCATTAGATAGATTCAAAGCATTTAAAGCTATGGTTGAGAATGAAATGAATGCAAAAATAAAATGTTTGAGGTCTGACAGAGGTGGAGAATTCACCTCCAATGAGTTTAACATGTTTTGTGAAGTTCACGGAATAAAAAGGAACTTGTCTGCCCCTAGAACTCCTTAGTAGAATGGAGTGGTTGAGAGGAAAAACTGGATGATTCAAGAAGCTACTAGGACTATGATGAAAGAATAAAATCTACTAGAAGACTACTGGAGAGAAGCAATTCATACTGCTATTTACATACTTAACAAAGTTCAAGCTAAAGCTAACAACACAAAGACTCCCTATGAGTTATGGTATGGAAGGATTCCTACAAAGAAGTACTTTAGAGTATTTGGAAGAAAATGTTATATCAGGAGAGATGAAGAAAACTTAGGCAAGTTTGATGCAAGTTTTGATGAAGGTATCTTCCTTGGATATTCTACTAAAAGAAAAGATTATAAATGTTACAACAAAAGGTTGAGAAATATTATTGAAAGAGAAAATGTTAAGGTTGATAAAATTTGTAGAATTCAATTGCAGTAGATGGATATGTGTCAGATGAACTTGATTACAGAGAAGAAGAAAAATTTGAAAAAAAAGAAGTGCAGAATGAAGAGGAAGAAGCTCTAGAGAAGACCCCTAAGACCCCTAAGTATGTTCAAAAGAATCATTCTGAATATTAGATCATTGGAGACAAGAGGGAAGGAGTATTGACAAGAAGCAAAGTTGTTGAAGTTGAGGTAAATTTGTGTTTACTTTTTAAATTTGACCCTAAAATAGTGAGTGACGCATGTAAAGATGAACATTGGATGAAGGAAATGGAAGAAGAACTTATGCAGATTGAGAAAAATAAGACTTGGGAATTGGTTCCTACATCGTCAAACAAGAACATAATTGGAACTAAGTGGGTATTCAAAAACAAGCTAAATGAGAATAGACAAGTGGTAAGAAATAAGGCAATACTTGTGTGTAAGGGTTACTCACAAGTGGAAGGAATATACTTTGAGGAGACATTTTCCCCTATGGCTAGGATGGAAGCTACTAGAATGGTTTTGGCATTTGCAGCATACAAGGACTTTAAAGTTTATTAGATGGATGGGAAGTCTGCTTTTTTGAATGGTGAATTGGAACAAGAAGTTTATATGGAACAACTGGAAGGTTTTCAGTTGTTAGATCAATCGGATATGGTGTTTAAATATTTGAAGAAGGCATTGTATGGATTGAAGCAAGCTCCTACAGCTTAGTATTAAAGATTGGACAAATATTTGATACAACAAGTATTTAGTAAAGGCACCGCAGACAATAATCTTTACTTCAAAATTGATGATGCAGGAGCATCCAGGGTGTAACAACAATCTTGCATCACCCAAAAAAATGTTGTTTCTTTTCAATAAGGGCTAAATTTGGTATGGTTACTATTTTTGTAAGTTTGCATTTATGCACAGTTAAACAAAAAATCTTACACAGACCTCTAGAATGGTAAATTGAAGCCAATGGAGAAGAAATAACTTCAATGCCATTTGTCATTCGAGAGATTAAAATTTTAATTTTCAAAAATCCTAGTAAAATCTTTGGGGTCAATTTTGAGGCACTTAGAGGCTCTGGATGGGCCTGAAAATTGGTGGAAAACAAAAGTGGATGGCCTTTAGGCCCTACTTATTAGCACAAGATTTCCCCAGCCCTTTCCAAAAAGGTATTATAATAGAAAATCCGATGGTAGATCAAAATTTATGACCACATGAAGTTGTAATACCAAAATTAATAAAATTTCAAAATATCTTCTTGAGGAAATTACAGTTTCCAAAAGATTCTAGGGCGGTTACACTCCAGAAGATTCTAGGGCGGCTACACCTTCCAAATAAAGGATGTAAAGGGAGACTACATAGGAGAGGTGAGAGAAGAGTAGATGGTGGCTTTGATTTGCAAACTTGCAGATTTATGTAATCAGAAAGCTCATGTGATGGCAAATATAATGTTGTAATTTCATTTTCATTTAAGTGATAATAGAAAATATTTGCTTTCCTTCTTGCATTTTGTTTGTGCCATTATCTGTTGTTTTTGTGAGTTTTAGATTGTAAGGGGAGTACCCTTGATCAATTGAGGAAGACAAAATCTTGATAGTAGTTGTCTATGTGGATGATATTATATTTGGTGGAAATGAAGCTATGTGTAAGAAATTTGCTAAATATATGCAAAAAGAGTTTGAAATTTCAATGTTTGGGGAGATGAATTTCTTCCTTGGGTTACAAATCAATCAAACAAATAAAGGGATTTTCATTTCATAGTCTAAGTATGCTAAAGAGATGTTTAAGAAGTTTAGAATGGAAGACTCCAAACTAGTATGTACTCTTACAATGACTGGTTGTAAATTGAGCAAAGATGATCAAAGAAAATATAGATCTATGATTGGTGAACTACCATATCTAACTGCTACTAGACCAGATATCATGCATGCAATTTATCTTGTGGCTATATTTCAATAAGAACCTAAAGAAAAACATGTTATAGCAGTGAAGAGGATATTCAGATATTTAAGAGGCACTCTGTATTATGGCTTGTGGTATCCAAAGAATATTGATTTCATATTAAGTGCTTATACATATGAAGATTGGGTTGGTTGTGTTGATGACATAAAAAGTACAAGTGGTGGTGCATTATTTCTTGGATGTAGATTAGTGTCATGGTTAAGCAAGAAGCAATATTTAGTTACATTATCCATTACATAGGCTGAGTATATTGTACCAGCATCATTTGGTACACAAGTTTTGTGGATGAGATAGACATTGAAGGATACCAGAGTAGTGTATGATGAACCTATATCTATCTTTTGGGACAATACAAGTGTAATTAACATTTCAAAGAATCCAATGATGCATTCAAGGACAAAGCATATATCAATTAGGTATCACTTTCTAAGAGATAAGGTTATGGAGAATGAGGTAAAGCTTGAGTATGTGCCTACAAAGGATACCTTTGAGTATCTTCGAGAGAAGTTGGGGGTTATTGCCCATCCTCCTTTGAAATAGATGCATATGGAGATGCATCATTCCAATGGATCTATGGATTTATCTCTTTTTGACTAATGTTGGTGGCTACCTCCGGGGGAGTAGGTAGTGTCATGTGTTGTCATTGTTGTAGAGTTGTTGAGTTGATTGGGTGTACTCCTAAGGGGGAGTACTTAGAGAAAGTATCTTGGTTCAATTTCAAAGGGGGAGATCAATGCATAAAATTTTTCCTTTTCCATTGATGTCAAAGGGGGAGAAAGTATCATGTGAATTTTTTTTCCTATTCAGGGAGAGAAAGAAAGGAAATCATAAGAAAGTGTGATTAGATTTGTTGTGTTGTCTTTGATGGTTTTTCAAATCATGTGTTTCCATCAATAAAAAAGGGGGAGATTGTTGCAAGTATGAAGTTGTTATCTGATGTCAATAGGAATTCAATAGGTTGGTGTTGTCATTGATTTCAACTATGTGTTAAGGAAGTTTGTTGCATGATGAAGATGTGTAGGATATTTGGAAAATTGTGAAAAAGAGGAAAACAGGTTATTGCAGGTTGTACACGTGTAGTTGAGATATTGAGGAAGTGTTGTGAGTACATGGAGCTATCTTTTTGTTGTAGTGTCTAAAGATGAGTTGGAATGAAGTAATGAGTTGAGATAATTTCTTTGGTACTTTTTTTCCAAGTGCTTTTGAGAAAAAAATGATAAACAAAGAAAATAGTGTTGTGCAAGTGTTCAGAATGTGTTCTGGGATGTGCTATGCATTTCTTCTGTGTTGATGCTATGCCTATGCAGATCTAATATGTTGTTCAAGTTTGTTAGAATTTGGGTTTCTAGATTATTGTAAAAAGTGAAATATTTTCACCAGTTTGTGAAATAGTTTTTCAGAGATGCATTATTGTTATTATTTTGTGGCTTAGGTGGTGTGGTCGAAGGTGAACTAGAGAGAACATAAGGTGGGGTTGAGTGCACACTATTCTCCTTAGGTCATTAAATAATGTCCTAGGAACCCAAATTGGATTGACCGTCAACCCCAAAGGGTGAGACAATTATCAATAAGGAAGACCTAGGAGGGGTTCTTTTAAGCTTTAAGAGGTTCACCACCAAGAAAAAGCTTGGAAAAGACAACTTAACATTCAACTCACAAAACCTAGTAATGCAAGCTAAATGATGAAATTATGTAACAACAAGTTAGGATGTTTGTACTTGGGAAGTCTGGAAATGTAATGAGGATTATGGAAATGTAAAAATGTTGTCAAAATATTATAGGGAGGACTAAGACACCCTTTCTATTGTCTTAGTCTTGCTATTGTTTTTTGGGGAAAATGCAGAATCTTTGGATGCTGGAACTGGATCTCAAAGAATCTCTAAAAAATACTCTCAGGAGGACTAAGACACCCTAGGTGGCAACTTAGTCCCATTCTAAATTTTTGAAATCTCTGAATGTGATCCTGATGTCCAATGTCTGCACTTCCTTCTTCTCAGATATCTGGTCCTGAAACTTCCAGATCTAGCCTGTAGGTGAGTTTTCATGAAGATGACAACTTTCCAACTTTGCACTTCAAATGATCTTCAAGTCTTCAACCTAAATCTGCAAACATAGAAACATAAGAGAGGAAAATCTTGTTGATTGTTAGTAAATGGGGGTTTTCCTTGGTCAAACCCCTTGTTGGTAATTAAACCTTGAAATAGAATGAAATGGATGGAAATGATGAATGAACAAAATGCTATGTTGTAACTCACAAAAACCTTGTAATAAGGTGTTACAAATATGCTTGAAATGGCTACAATGGATGCGGTTCTTGACTCTTGCTTGAATGATGTTGATCTTGAATGAAACACTTGCTTGAATCATAAACCCTACATCACAAATGTTATCAAAATAACAAACATGATGCAACAATATCCTTGATATGATTCTTGAATCTTGATGATGGCTCCAAATGCTTGATGAATTTCTCTTGATCTCATAAACTTTCCTTAGGAATGCTCATTCAACTTGCTAAATGAGAAATGAGAGAAATAACCTTGTATTTATACTTATATATGCTTAATATCTTGAAATTACACCACAACAAGCCAACATATGAATTCATTAATTAAAGGAGGCTAAATCCCATCAAGATTTGAAATTAAATCTCAAAAATAAGCTAAGGGGGACTAAGATAGCCTAGGTGGCGTGTTAGTCTTGAGGAATGAAACTCAGGGCACAGACTCCAAAAAGTGGCCCATTTAAGGAACACTTGAAATTAGGGTCCCAAGACCTTTGGGGGACAAATACGCCCTAGGTGGTGTCTTAGTCCTGACCCAAAAATCAAGGACACAACCATAATCATTAAATTGTCATTTATCCATTGATGTTTGTTGGGATTAGCCATAAAAAAAATATAATTCATTGGGCTTGTGGATGCAAAATAGGACCAATTAAGACATAAATAAGGATAAATAAAGCAAGGAAGGCACAAACAAGTTTGAAAATGCAAGGGTATGCATTTTCCTACACTACATTTAGGCCCCACTTTAGTGAGAGGATGAACTTACTTCAAACTCGAACTAAAGTAGTCAACCATGCAATCAAGAGGGGTTCTATTGTACAAATGCTGGTAAGATAGGATGACAATAATCAAGAGAGTGGTCAAGCCCCCAAGATCAAAATCCTATGGAAAACCAACATAGACACAAAGGAACACACATGTGGATGATATATGAATCCATAACCAAATCACAAACATACACCATCAAAGATAGAAAAAGGAAAAAGGAAAAAGGGGAAAAAAATGTTGTGGATCAAGCTTCGACTAGTCGTCCAATGCGTCGTGGACCGGGTCTAGGTTGTTTGTCCAAAAAAGGTTTACAAGTTGAATGCACTGTCCACTATGCAAACAAAATGAATGCTCACAAGGGCTAGTGAAGCTATTTGTCCACTACATGAGCCCCAAGAGGTCCATATCAATGTCATACCTTGATTACTATGATAAGGACAAAAAGAAAATGCATACTCACAAGGGCTAGTGAAGCTAGTTGTTCACTAGGTGAGCTCCAGGGGACCATATCAAAGTCATACCTCCATGACTTTAATAAGGTACAAAAAATGTACACTCACAAGGGCTAGTGAAGCTAGTTGTTCACTAGGTGAGCCCTAGGGAACCATATCAAAGCCACACCTCCATGACTATAATAAGGTACAAAAATAAAATGCAACACAATAGGAAAGAGGGATGTTCGAAGATATTTTTCTTAGTTCATATGAGGTCTTAATCTTACGAGACATTATGGTTAACATCTCCAAAAGAGGATAAATACAAGGTCTCATGTTGTGGAACATTGTACTTAATGTTTCCAAGAGAGAACAATTGCAAGTTCTCATCTTAGGGATCATTGTACTTAATGTTTCCAAGAGAGGACAAGTGCAACGTCACATCTTAGGGAACATTGTATTTAATGTTTCCAAGAGAGGACAAGGAAACATCATGCTCTCGAAGGAAGTCAAACCCAATGACACCACCAAGAAAAGGACGCATTGCAAGAAGAAAGGAAATCGCACAAGGAACATAAAAATAAATGCAAATGAAATCATGCCAAAATAATGCCAAAACATGGAAAAGGAAAAGAGGGTTGTCCCCCAAAAACACATAAGGGATCTATGGATTCAAGGTCAGTATCTATCTTTGTTGCAATGATATTAGAGAGCTCAGAACTGTCATCATTACTCAAATACACATTAACTAGAAGAATGACACAAAGAGAGAAAAAACAAAATGAAAAACCTTTTGGGTCAACATGGAAGAGACATAGGGTGTCTCAATGCCTTACATCATCCCCAAAAGGAAAACACAAGAAAAAAATGAAAATGAAAGGTAAGAACCAACGAAAAGGAAAAAGGGCTTACCACATATAGAAGAATGAAGGTACAAATAGAGGAATGCACATAGAGAGGAAACATCAAATAAGATGGGGGATCACATTACACACATGCAATCAAAGAAAAGAAATAAAAAAGGAAAAAGACTAGTAAAGCACATGCGATTCAACCATCCAGTAGGTCATCCACATCCCAGTCTTGTTCAGTATATGTGGAATGCAGATCACTAGTGAGAGGGACAACATCAAGTGTTGTACTAGGAGAATCACCAAGTTCAATACCTGGTAAATCACTCGATTTAGGAGGATCATCACAGTTGTTATCATTTAAGCTCATGGAAGAGGAAAATAAAAAATTCAACTCTTTATGCAATTTCTCATCAATTTTAGTTGTTTCTTCATCGTCGTCCAAGTTAACCACAATAGGAGGACGAATGATAATTTCCATAGAATGTGTTGGTCCTTGTTGTGTTGGAGGCATATGATATATTTGTTCCGGTAATGGAGGAGGTCCATTGTTTATTGCTTCTATTGAGTTTGGAATTTTATTTTCAATGTTGTTTTCTTCATTCATTTTTTGAGCAATAGCATGGTGTCTATGTCTATGCTCTCTAGCATTTCTATTTCTTTTATTACGGTTTTCAAGTTGCATTTGTGTAGGAGTGGGTTTGTCAACCATAGGTTTCATTTCTTCTTGTGAGGGAAGAATGGAAGAAACCATGGAAGGTTGTTCAACCACTTTCTCTTTGGCTTTATAAATTTTCTTAGGAAGCGGATTAGGACTTGTTTGGTTTTCTCTTGGTCTTTTATAGGAAATAGGCAAGGGATTTCTTATGGATGGGTCTTGGTTAGTCAAAAGGGCTTTAAGTCCAATATTGTTTTCTTCAAGGGGTGGAGGTTCAATCATAGGTATAGGAAGATTTCAAGGGATAGCTTGGCTATGCATTTTTCTTTGAACCTCTAGTAGGATAGGAAAAAGAAGTCTTCACAGGGTCTTATAAGCTCCATGGGCCCAGGCCAAAAATAGTCCAAGGAAAAATTTCCATGGCAAGACGGAAGTCTCAAGCCACTATGGTTCACAATGAATATTTCATTTTCGACTAGAAACTTTAAGCACTTATGGACAACAGATGGGACCACATTCATGGAGCGAATCCATTTATGGATTCGCATGAAATTAATCTGAATTAGAGATGATAGAGAATGATACATTTAATTTCTTCGGTCCTACTTGTAAAGGGAGTGTGATTGATCCCATCATAGCACGAGCAAAACCATCATGCATTTTAATACATGCTTTAGGTTTATCATATCTATCTTGAGTGAGTTCATGCACATATAAGAGTTCCTCTGTGATCACATTCTCTCCACAGACGGGATCAATTAAAATCGCATGAGTGGGCCTGTTACTGATTCTATCGGCTATGTAAAGAGGACCATCAGGTGCACTTTTTATTGTTTCTTCTGAAGAGAATGTAATTTCAATAGGCATTATGGTTTGATGTTTACGAGGCTTGATTTCAATCGCTCCTATCATTGTACTAATAGGACTTTGGTCAGTCATATCCATAGGATTTTGTTCATTATTGTTCATGTTTTCATAATCTGTGTCAATGCTCATCACATTGGGCTTAGTTTCACTAGCCTTAACAAATGAAATATTATGGTTGGGCATGGGATTGGTAAATATTTGTACGTTTTGGTTGGGAGGAGCTATAGATTTATTACCTTTGTCATTCACACCTCCAATTTAGATATGATTAGAATCAATGAGGTCTTGCACAAGGTGTTTAAGATGTTTGCAATGTTTCATATCGTGTCCTTTTTGTTGGTGATAAGCACAACAAGAATTGTGTCTAAATCTCTGGGGTAACGGCTTGCTAGGATCAAGAGGTTGAATGGGAGGTAAGGTAAGCATTTTTTTGTTTAATAGTTGAGTTAAGATGTTTTGAAGTGTGTTGGGTAAGGGAGTAAATTGTCTTTGCAGATCCCCAAAGATATAAGGATTACTCTTCTTTATAGCAGCCACTTGGGTATCAACTTGTTGGGTTGAAGGAAACTTTTGTTTTGTCTTCTAAAAGGCTGGTATGTGTTTTGGTTTGAAGATTTGGACTTTTCAGGATGGGTAGAGGTGGTTTTTTGTTCACAACTACCTATGGAATTCTAATAATCTTGAAGGGAAGTGCATAAGCGCATGAAGGAAGGGAATTTCATCATGGTGAGCTTGTCTCATATCTTTGTAAATTTTATATGAACATCTTTTGAAGGTGAGAATCAAGAATCTTCACACTAATTTGGGAATAAAGCAATTGGTAACGTGAAATAAAGTTAGTGACTTTTTCACTCTCATTTTGCTTACATCTCATCAAATCAACTAATGTCATTTTAGGAACCATATGCACTTGGAAATGGTTAATAAAGGCTTCAACGAGTTCATTAAATAAACGAATTGAGTTATTCAGTAATGCAGAAAACTAGTCCAAGGCATTGTCTTTCAAGGATCGGGGAAAGATCTTAGCCAGAAGTTTGTCCTCAAGGATGAAATCACTACACAAAGTAGTAAAGCCATTAACATGATTAGCAAGATCTCCTTTTCCTCTATATCTCTCAAATCTAGGGATCTCTATACCTTGTGGCACTGGGGTTCTCTATATCTCCAAAGATAGTGGGTTGCTTTTGACATAGTATGAAGGTGGACCATTTTGATTTTGAATTATGGTGGAAACTTGACATTGAATGGTTGAAAGGCTTTGTAAAAGGTGGTTAATGATAGGGTCATTTTGTGTGTTTTGAGATGGAGGCAAATATGGTGGTGGTGTGTATGTATTGGAAGGATAAGTGAATGGATTGGTTACGAGAGGAGATATAAGGTTAGATGCCACATAGGTATAAGGAGCACTAGTGGAAATGTTCGAGGTAGGAAGGACATTGCTAGTTGGTTGCATCGTTATGGTCACTTGAGGATTGGTATAGGTGGGAATAGAGGTTATGGCTGAAGGGGGAGGAGTTTGATTTCATCCTTGGCTTTGCACATTGTTTGAAGTTTGAGCACCATTGGTGGTGGATGGGAGATGTTTTCCAAAGATTTGAGCTATGTTACAGACAAATTCTAAGCCTTCAACACTTTCCATCATGCATTGAATACTATCTATGGCAAGTATAATAGTGTTGGAAATATTTTCAATACTCATTATATCTTGTAAATGGGCTAGGTCTTCATGCATTTTCATTATGTTTTCTTGAGGGATATGATCAACCATTGTTTGGAAACTTGGCATAACACTTGTAGGTAATGTAGGAATAGCAAAAGAGGTATCAAAGGTATGGTCCATACCTAGTGAATTAGCATCAACACTAGAAGTAAGAGAGCTAGATAACCCAAGATCCACAACGATTGTTTTATCATGGGATGCCATGAGTCTCACACTTTGTCTAACTATAGTATTGATAGTGAGACACCAAGTAGTATAGCTCATGCAAGGGATAAACCAAAGAAAGTACAATGAACTCAATATCTGATGCTTACAATTACACTTGAAATGAAAGAAATTTGAATAACAACAATTCTAAAAACTGTAACAAAAAAATGAATGTATCAAACAAAAGCACAAAAAAGCAATTTCAGATCCTAAAAAATAGGAAAGTCAAAGTCAACAGGGACTAAGACACCAATAAGGGTGTCTTGGTCCTACTAGTGAGATTTTGAGGTTCCAGGGATTGGAATAGACAACAAACTACATAGAGAGGGTTTTGAGCCATAAACCCACAAAGGGACTAAGACACCAGGAAGGGTGATTTAGTCCCAATAGAGGTTTTTGTCAGAAAAATAGAAAATTCTGAGTTGATAACAGTGTTCTCAGGTTGCCTACCCAGGGATATGATGTTTATAAACATAAAACTATGTAAATGAATACAATAAAAAGTAACTAATGACAAGCAATTGCATGCAAAGTTGAATGCAATTTTTTCAATTTTGAAAGCAATAACAATGTTCCTTAATGCAATGGGGATGAGTAATAATGCACTTTTCAGTTTTTCAATGAGATGAAATGATGCAAGAAAGAAAAAATGCAACCTATATGCACTTTCACTAATGCAAATATGAGAAACCCTAGATGCACTTTCACTAATGCAAGATGCAATGTAAGAATGAATGCAACCTAGGTCTAGGAATTTAATGAACTCTAAATCAAAAAATGAATGCTCAAAAATGTCGGGTTTACCAAAATGAACGGGAGAGAAAATAAGGTGGGGTTGAGTGCCCACTATTCTCCTTAGGTCATTCAATAATGTCCTAGGAACCCAAATTGGATTGACTATCAACCCAAAAGGGTGAGTCAATTCTCAATAAGGAAGACCTAGGAGGGGTTATTTTAGGATTTAAGGGGTCACCACCAAGAAAAAGCTTGGAAAAGACAACTTACCATTCAATTCACAAAACCTAGTAATGAAAGCTAAATGATGAAATTATGCAACAAGTTAGGGTGTGTGTACCTGGGAAGTCTGGAAATGTAATGAGGATTCTGGAAATGCAAAAATGTTGTCAAAATATGCTAGGGAGGAATAAGACGCCCTTATTTTTGTCTTAGTCCCATTGTTGTTTTTTGGGGCAAATGCAAAATCTTCGAATGTCGGATTCGGATCTCAAAGAATCTCTGAAAAATACCCTCAGGAGGACTAAGATGCCCTAGGGGGCAACTTAGTCCCATTCTGAATTTATGAAATCTCTGAATGTGATCCTGAGGTCCAATGTCTACACTTCCTTCTACTTCCAGATTTGTCCTATAGGTGAGTTTCTATGAAGATGACAACTTTGCAATGCAACTTTACACTTCAAATGATCTTCAAATCTTCAACCTAAATCTGCAAACACAAAAACACAAAAGGGTAAAAACTTGTTGATTGTTAGTAAATGGGGGTTTTCCTTGTTCAAACCCCTTGTTGGTAATTAAACCTTGAAATAGAATGAAATGGAGGGAAATGGTGAATGAACAAAATGCTATGTTGCAACTCACCAAACCCTTGTAATAAGGTGTTGCAAATATGCTTGAAATGGCTGCAATGGATGGGGTTTTTGAATCTTGCTTGAATGATGTTGATCTTGAATGAAACACTTGCTTGAGCCATAAACCCTACATCACAAATATTATCACAATAACAAATATGATGCAACAATATCCTTGATATGATGCTTGAATCTTGATGATGGCTCCAAATGCTTGATGAATTTCTCTTGATCTCATAAACTTTCCTTAGGAATGCTCATTCAACTTGCTAGATGAGAAATGAGAGAAATAACCTTTTATTTATACTTATATATGCTTAATATCTGGAAATTAAACCACAACAAAGCCAACATATGAATTCATTAATTAAAGGAGGCTAAATCCCATCAAGATTTGAAATTAAATCCCAAAAAAATAAGCTAAGGGGGACTAAGACGCCCTAGGTGGCGTATTAGTCCTGAGGCATGAAACTTGAGGCATAGACTCCAAAATGGGCCCATTTAAGGCACACTTGAAATTAGGGTCCGAAGACCTTTGGGGGAAAAAGATTCCCTAGGTGGTGTCTTAGTCTTGACCCAAAAATTAGGGACACATAACCAAAATCATTCAATTATCATTTATCCATTGGTGTTTGTCGGGATTAGCCATAAAAAGATATAATTCATTAGGCTTGTGGATGCAAAATAGGACCAATTAAGACATAAATAAAGATAAATAAAGAAAGGTAGGCCCAAACAAGTGTGAAAATGCAAGGGTATGCATTTTCCTACACTACAGAAGGATTTGACTTCTTGTTTTTAAATTGTATGAATATTCCTTGATGGAATGTCCCATTACCTGATAGATGTCATAGAATAATTTTTTCGAGCAATTAGTTTTAGTGTGACCTATTTTACAGTCAATGCACCATAGTTCTTTGATTTCTTTTGAGTTTTCTTTGTCAACCTTCAATTCTTTCATCATGCACATCATGCCCCACCTTAAGGCTTGTATTGTCTTTGATTCTTTGTTGCTACTTTCCTTCATAGTCTCGTCATCGTATGCCTTTTTCTTCCCTTGGGAGGATGTTTTATTTTCACTTTTGATTTCCATTACCCGATAGTAGGTATCAACGTACAATGATAGAGGTATAACCTTAATCTTCTTCCTTAGTGATAGGACCAACACTTCAATGAACCATCTCATTTTCAATCTGTCGACTGGTTGGATTTCCAATGTGACCAATAGTTCTTTAGTCTACAATTGTAGGCTCGTACATTCTCATGTTTCCCTTGTTTTGTATTGTATATTTCTACTACGATTTCACTATCATTTCTGAGGAGTTTAAATTCTTCTTGGAACGCTCTCCTTAATGCTTCCCATGTGTTCTTGTAAGCTGCTTCCAGTTCAGTGTACTAGTCAGTGGCTATACCTCTAAGAGTTGTTGGAAACGCTCTCAGCCAATACACCATGTAGTCTTGATCATTTTCTACCTAGATTGTTTCACAAGTTTTACAATGTTTGACCTGGTCCTCCAACCCATTCCTCGTGAACTTTGATAATTTTTTTCGCTCCACATTTGGACTTGCTAGAGGAGTCATCATCTTTCCTCTTTGTTGCACCTTCTGATCCAATAACCTATTTGGAAAGTTTTGATTTGTATGTTCTGGTGTGTTCCAAGCACTCTCAAATATGACACAATGCTCTACTCTTCCCTCTTCAATGTTCATCACCCTCAGGCTGCCTTAAGGGTCCCTTCAATACTCCCTTTGTCCTAATCTTTTCAGCTTTGATCTTCCAATGTTCACTTCTCTTGTCAATGTACAATTTTTTATCTAGCGTATGGTCTATGTTAAACTGTCATCGGTAGGTTCTCTTTGGCCTTCCCTTTCACTCGACGGTGAACCTTCTTTATCACTAAACAATGCTTCTTTGTCTACCAATGATGGCTTGTATGGTTCTTTGGGAATGTTCTCTTCTTCACTTTCCCCTTCATTCGATGTTGATGGTATGGACAGTTCTATAACTTGGTCAATGAGGTCAATATGTGTTTCATCGTCGGGAAGTGTTAGGTGTCTGCTATTTCAGTCTAATCTCCCCTTGTATGTTCTCATGTCCTTATGGTTCTATATCTCTCCCAACTATGACTTCTGCTAACACTTTGATGTCTACTCCTAGGTGAGCTTGGGCTTTCCTTCAAAAACCCTTCACCTTCTTCAACTTCACCCCTCAATCTTCGTCATCATTCCCTTTGCTCTTTTATTCTCAAGGATCGTCTTACCTTTTGGTTGATTGATTCTTGACCTCTTTTTATTAGTTTTTTGTATTTAAAGTTAAAGGCATTAATTCCTTGATGTACATCATCGGTTAGTGTCCTACTCTTCTTCCTCTCTTTTGCTTCATTCTTTATATCATTGGAGTATTTTTTGTCTTCTTTGTTCTCTGTCTTTCTCAATGAGAAGATCTTGGAATATGATGTAGTGACGTGCTATCAATCTTGGCAGTTTGTTGAGAAAACGATCAACCTCTGGGTTGATAGTCAAATTGTCCCAGATGGCTACCTAAGGAACCTCTCTCCTAAGATCCTACTTCCATACATGTTCCTTTAACGTGATGTCCCACAGGTTTATTAGGTCTTCTATCAACATGTATTCTCTTTCTATGTTTACTTGCATAGGTTCTTTAGTTGGATGACCCATTAGAATGTGTGATATAAGAGGGATTCACTACACACGGGTCTCTCCTTTCTCGAGAGATCACCAGGGAACAAACTTCCCTTATACACCTCAAAGTAACAAATTAACAAAAAAATAAAGAACTAAGACTCAATTATGCTTTGGGAAAAACTATCAGAGACCTTGAGAGAAAAACCAAAAGATTCTCATCTTAGAAGAGGGAGCTCTCGGCTAGAAGACGTCAGCGAAGTTCTAGGACGCCAGCACAACGTCTTGTTGTCTGAAAGATGTGCTGGCATCCTGAGCAATCGAGAACTGAGGAACTCAATGGAAAAAAACAAATTATACTTCCAAAATCAGGGGTAATCTGTATGGGACTATCTAACTAGTCAAGAAACTGAAAACTGAAATGAACACAAGGATGCTTGTGGAATGCTTACCTTTCTTTGGATATTCAAATCTTCACTCCAAGCTCCTTTTTGTGACCTACACACAAAAGACCAAGAAGAAAGTTGTTTGGTGACTGTGTAGGGGCCTGCCTCAGTTAGACCCTGCTTTGGTGTTCCCACCTCCATGGACAACCAAGTTGGAAAGGAATGCTAAAGAAGTAAAATAAGCATGTGGTGAAAGAAAAACCCGCTCAAGAGTAGAACCCACACCACGATAAGCATGTGGTGAAAGCAATACCCACTCAGGAGTAGAACCCGCACCACGAGATAGTAAATGAAAATGTATGAAAGGAAAGTGAAAGGGAGAGAGTGTTACCCACGGGCCTAGGCCCTCTCTAGAGCACACAGACACATCGTTGAGTACTTGCTTGAGAGCTTCTACTGCTATTGGGAGGACCTTAGTCTGGCATGGCTTCGCCTATGAGTGCATTACTATCAAAGATGAAGAGATCTCAAAGTTGGAGCAAGTGATGAGAGAGCTTGTGTGATGTCTTCCAACCCTCAAATGAGAGGCAAAAAGAGGTTTTAATGCTTGCAAGGGTGGAAAAGAGTTGTTACCTTTGGAATGTAACTGCTAGGACACGTGTCTCAAGGGTTAGTATTCCACATTCCACATTTTGAACTCGGGAAACTGACAGGATGCTAATGCACCACGCAGACGTCTACACGTCGTGCGTGTGTCCAAATCCTAGATTCTCAAGAAATGTGTCACCAGGCTTCTATTGCTCAGCCACAAGTCCTCATGGAGTTAGAATTGCAAAATTTTGACCCATATGATTTTGTCATTAATGTTTCAAGGCATCATAAATGCTAGGCAAAAATGCCAAAATATGGAATTGCTCCTAGGTGCAATTCTATGATATTACATTTTTCCCCCACTTTAGTGGGCTTGATTTTGAAAAAATCAGCCTCACTAAAGTAGAAAAGAAAAAAAAATTATTCGCATATTGAATTTTATAGATTTACGTGCCAATAGAGAGAGACCATAGCGGCCACTACAGTCGAGCTAACTGGTACTGAAGGTTCCCCCAACATCCAAGCTCAACAACAACATCATAATAGTCGCAAATTTTTTTCCAAGGTTTTAACTTGCAAAACTCAAATTTTAGGTTAGTTTCAAAAATCAAAAGAAAGCTACCACGAAGAGAAGACTGATCAAGAAAAAAGCTGTTGATTCAGAAGAAAAATATGATCAAGAGATGACCTTATGCACCCTCCTGAGTTTTCCCCCAGATTAGTGGGGAAAATTCAGGAGAAACTGAGGAGCCACAAGCGCTAGGAAAAATGGGCCCCGGGGGGCCTATATATACCTTGGTGGGCCCCTAGAAGAGTCATTTTCACTATTCATTCTGAGTAAATTGTTGACTGTTGTGAGAGAAAAGTCAGCAAAATGTCGAGTAGAGAGAGTATGAGGAGCTAAGGTTGGATTAGCTACGTTGGGACATTGTTGAGGGTCACGAGGTGGACCAGGTAGGCCGCAAACTCTCATTTGTTGTGTTTTTTTACTCATTTTTGGGAATTTTTCCGTCGATGAGGTGCAAAGGCATCTTTTTTCTGCGCCCTCGTCCGAAATTTGCGTTGTCATCCCCAATGAGTGTTGGAGTCTCATATCTGTGTTGTCGTCTTAGAAACGTGCTGTCATCTTCAAGGCAATCATGGCGGTCAGGAGACACATGCGCGACTCGCATAGGTCTTATTAATTTTTTTGTTTTTTATGCACAATTTTCATGTTCTGACTCAAATTTTTGTTACTTTTTGCAGGAGTACTCAGAGATTCAGGAGCATCCAGGAGGGCGAGCATTTTGACTTGTTTGTGAGCAGAGGGACCGCCTATCAAACGATGAGGTCACACTTCTAGAGTAGGTCGGTCTTTGGCATGTATTTACCATGCCAGAGATGAGATATCACGAGAGGATGCTGACAACCCTCATGGAGCGGTGGGACGCCACCACATCATCTTTCCAATTGCCATGTGGAGAGATGATCGTTACACTCAAGGACATCTATCGGATCCTCGAGCTACCCATTTGTAGACGGTGGGTGGCTCTTGATCATACGCGATCAGCGCGGGAGTGGCTAGAGGGTATTCTCTAATACATAGGGAGGACTGACGGTGGCAACGGCATGGGTCATATCTATACACACTAGTATGACCATGCGAGGACCAATGCACCATTGATCCACCAAGTCACGGTCGTGACTGTTGCCTTTTGGATCACAATTGAT
This sequence comes from Sequoia sempervirens, assembly GCA_007258455.2. Taxonomy (NCBI): domain Eukaryota; kingdom Viridiplantae; phylum Streptophyta; class Pinopsida; order Cupressales; family Cupressaceae; genus Sequoia; species Sequoia sempervirens. The sequence goes on along the minus strand of VDFB02053372.1, from coordinate 33,398 downwards.
GGGCGAGGCTCGCACCTACACGGGGGCCTCGTCCACACTATTAGGGAGATGGTGGAGCATAAGACCATTTTTTCCTGGGGGCGTAGCATGCTAGCGCACCTCTACCAGGAGCTAGGCCAGTACGTTCATTATGAGTACCGCAGCCTCACAACGTGCACACTTTTGCAGGTGTGGGCCTTTGCCCACATCATGTGCACCCAACCAGTCAGTTTTCCCCAGTGACGACCGTATCGGATCCCCATGGGCCACTAGTATGACATGATGAGCCAATGGAGATTTAGAGACCTATAGTTTTGGCATTTATAGTTCGACACTCTCACTGTGGATGGGGTCTGGTGGAGACCCTATCGATATTTCAAATGCATGGACGATAATAGGTACCTAAGGAACTTGCAATGGGATCATTTTTTGATCAAGCGGAGGGATTTTGTTAGAGTACCCTACTACTGGAGTCAGGTCATGGAGTAGCATGGCTGACCACAGACCATACTAGCAGATGTGTCCACCTACACTAGGGCCCATAGGAGTGCAGCAAGGGTTGGGACTGCCCTCGCCCCACTATTACAAAAATTGTCCCCTCGAATGATGATGAGCCCGACCATGATCTACCGCCTATATCAACGATGGAAAATTTTGGGGTAGCGGTTGACTTTACGCAGTGGTGGGAAAGGCATTGTCCTGCTCCTGTGTTCAATGAGGGTGCTTCGAGAGGGGACCTTGGTCCATAGGAGGACTCACCATCCCAACTGTCGTAGGATAGGAGAGGTCGGCAATAGGATGGGGAGGAGGAGGAGGCTCCACAAGAACGACACCATCGAGACCAAGGCGACGGAGGAGGTCAGACCCCCCACCAGCTACCTCTGCCTCTTCGGCACCACTAGCTTCTACTGCAGCTACGACAGCGCTAGTGACACTGGGAGCAGCCACCAATGCTAGTGGTGCAGGTCCCAACACCGACCCTCACCCTGACCCGACATGGCAGCCAGGGGACCCAAGTATACGGGATATGTTGTTTATGTTTACGTACTTTTAGTTTTTTGTTTACAATATATGTACATATATACCATGCGATACAAATACCTCTTTCTTTCTTTGTGGTTGCAAAGGATGCACAGGGATGGATTGGTCTTATAGCTCAATGTATTTCAAAGGTTGCCCCTACTATGCCAATTCAGGGATCGGTCCTAGAGGCTTATCAGCCAGCATTCGTAGGACATCATGCCCCCAGCTTCTAGTCAGTTGCACGTCTACGAGGAGCAGGGCGTGAAGATCGTCCAACTCACTGTGGAGTTGACGGCCACTCAAGGACAACACGATCAATAGTCGGGGGAGTTGTGGATGGTGCTCGCCGAGCGAGACACAACAGTGAGGAGGGATAATGCCACCAAGTAGGCGCGTGACGCCCTCCAGAGCCATCTTGATGACCTTGAATAGCAGCCAGAAGTTGCGATCCTAACAGATGTTCAACGACTGAGGGACCAGTTGAGGCAGGCAGAGCTGACGATATCCTCTCTACAGGGGGAGATTAGGGGGATTCAGGAAGCCATGTCTATATCACGCTTGCACCGCTCACACTCCATGACCACTGTTCAGCCCCTCCCACAGGTTCCAAAGCATCTGCTAGAGCCAGAGGGCTCTGGGAGCCATGCACCGCAGTGATTAGAGGCTCATCATCAGTTTTGTGTATATCATTTTTGTAGCGAGATACATATACATACATACATACTTGTAGATCTTTTGTGTAGACATATATTCATCAGCCACTCATTTTTTGATAGCAATGGTCCGATCATGTATATGACATTAGATACATACATTGCGTATATATATATATATATATATATATATATATATATATATATATATATATATATATATATATATGGATACATCGATTCTGATCTCATGACATTGTTTACTTGGATGTGTATGTTCTTTATTTTTCACATATGTTGATGATATGGATTTTATACTCTCATATGGATGTATGCTTACATTAGATGCTAATATGATTTAATAAACACACATGGTTGTATGTTAATTAAATAGAATGATGATCGAGTGGTTTTTTTAATAGACGTAATGTGATGCATGGTCACACACACACACGTGGTCATCCATAACACAAAATATTTTCATAATGTGTTAATGAATAATGTCAACATATGTAGTGCTACTGCCCTTCTATAGAGAGAACACCACATAGATGACACATAGAACACTATGCATAGTATCGACAAAGATGCATCGCATTAACAAGCTCTTTTAAAGGCGTTCCATCCTTAGATGATAATCCATAGGCACCCAAACCATATACAAAGATCACAATGTAGGGGCCTAACTAGTTAGGACTGAATTTTCCTCTTTGATCGATAGGTGCATTTACATTTCTCTGGTTTTTACAGAGAACCATATCCCCTATTTTAAAAGTTCTAGGAAGCACACTTTGATTGCACTGTCTAGATAACCACCATTGATAAGCTTTAAGATGTTCGAGGGCCCGTAAACGACGCTCATCGAGCACCTCCAGCTGATATAAATAGTTAACTCGATAGGTTTCATTGTTAATTAGCCCCTTAAGGGAAACCCGTAGAGACGAAATCTCCAACTCCAAAGGCATGATAGCTTTGGCACCATACACGAGGTTGTAGGGTGTTGTTCCCGTAGCCGTACAAACACTTGTGCAATAGGCCCACAAAGCATATGCTAGTTGAATGTGCCAATCTTTATCATGCTTATTAACTGTCTTATGGAGAATAAGTTCAAGAGTTTTGTTAGATGCTTCTACTTGACCATTAGATTGTGGATAGTACGTTGTGGAAAACCTATGTTGAATATAGAATTTCTCGAGGAACTGCTTTACTTCCTTGTTCTTAAATGGTGTACCATTGTCAGAAACAAGCATAGCAAGCAATCCGAATAGAGAAATGATGTTGTTCATGAGGAAACTACAGATAGCTTCAGCGTTCGTGGATCAGAGTGGGATAGCTTCGACCCATTTCATGAAGCAACCTGTAGCGGTAATGATAAAGGTATGTCCCTTAGAAGAAGGAGGCAATATTTTTCCAATAATATCCAACCCCCATTTAGCGAATGGCCAAGGGGAAGTTTGATTTTGTAATTCTTGGGCAGGTGCATGAATGAGACGACTGTGTTGTTGACATTGAGGACACTTCTTAACAAATTAAAAGGAATCTTGTTCCATTGTTTTCCAATAGTATCCCATGTGTACCAGTCTTCTTTCCAAGGATTTACCATCAAAGTGCCCACCCCTGAAGCTCGCATGGGCTTCTTTAAGGGAAAGGGGTATTTCCGCTTTAGCAAGACACCTGAGAAGCAAGCCATTATAGGCTTTCCTATAAAGGACATTAGACATGATAACATAGCGAAATGAAAGGTTTCTTATATGAGTGTGATCGTTCTTTGTCTCATCACTGGGAAAGTTTCCAGTCTTTAGATAGTTATAAATATTATAAAACCATTCTCCAGAGTCCACATGGGAACATATAGGGGACTCGGCTTCAGGTTCTTCGAGAACTGCGGGCTTCGCAAGACCTGAACCATGAAGTGGTATTCTTTCGTATCTTATTATTAAGGTACCAAGGAAGTAGCACTTGCCATGGCATCAACATGTCTATTTTCTCTCCTAGGAACACTGTCTATCATGAAAGAAGAGAATTGTTCAAGCAGGGACAGGGCAGGGTCCCGATATCGAGACAACTTACTTTGCTTAGCTTGATAGGCTCCTGTTACTTGATTCACGATAAGCTCAGAGTCACCTAAAATACAAAGACACTTGATTTTTAGCGCAATCGCAGCACGCAAACCAACAATAAGGTCTTCATACTCAACGATGTTATTGGTGCAAGGAAAATTTAATCAAAAGGATAGAGGAACTAGTTTACCTTCGGAGGATATTAAAACCATGCCTACTCCAGAACCAGTTTGACACCTCGATCCGTCGAAATACATTTTCCATTCAAGGTCATGATTAATTACAAAAATATTTTCATCAGGAAAGAGATCCAACCCTGGAAAGGAGCGAGATGAGGGAGCGTCTACTAGTTGATCTACAACTGCTTGACCCTTTATTGATTTTTGAGTAATGAACTTTATGTCAAACTCAGAAAGAAACATAACCCATTTCGCTAACCTCCCTGCTAGGTCAATGCTAGAAAACAAATGTTTTAAAAGATCCATTTTTACTATGACGTGTGTTTCAGCATGGAGGAGATAGTGCCTCAACTTCTGCATAGCAAAGACGAGAGCAAGGCATTATTTCTCCATGGAGGAATAACGGGTTTCATAGTCAACTAGAATGCAACTTATGTAGTAGACTACTCTTTCCTTCCTAGTGTCATCATATTGAGCTAAAAGAGTTGCCAATGCATATGGTGATGCAACAAGGTAAAGCAAAAAGGGTCTATCTTGCATAGCCGACATCAATACAAGAGGATTGGCCAAATAGGCTTTGATTGATTCAAATGATTTTTTACACTCTTCATCCCATATGAAGCGAACATCATTTTTCAATAAACGAGTGAAAGGAAGGGTACGATCAACCAACTGAGATATAAATCTACAAATCGCCTAAATATTCCCTTGTAAACTTTGCAGCTTAGTGATATTCCTTGGTGGAGGCATGTTAACAATGGCATCAATCTTATTAGTATCAACCTCGATCCCACGGTGAGAGACTATAAACCCCAAAAGCTTGTCGAAATCAACACCAAAGACACACTTATGGGGATTTAGTCTCATTTTATAGAGTCAAATTCTCTAAAAAATAAGACGAAGGTTCTTTGTGTGATCTTGACGGGTTATTGATTTCGCTAATATGTCATCAACATAATCTTCTAAAATCTTGTGGATAAAATCATGAAATATTAGAGTCATCACTTGTTGGTAAGTAGCTCCCACATTCTTTAACCCAAAGGGAATAACCATGTAACAGAAAGTACCCCATGGGGTAGTGAAGGTTGTCTTATATTGATCATCCAGGTTAATACGAATCTGATTGTAACCCGAGAAGCCATCAATGAAAGAAAGTAGTGCATGGCCTGCAGTCAAGTTGACAATCATATCTATATTAGGTAGTGGAAAATCATCCTTAAGAGAAGCCTTGTTAAGGTCTCGAAAGTCGATACATATGTGAATATAGCCATCAGGCTTACTAAAAGCAACTATATTCAAAATCCAAGGGGAATAGTCAATAGGACGGATAAAGCTTTCTTTCAACAGTTTCTCTATCTTAGTCTTGACCATCAATGCCACCTTGGGATTGATCTTTCAGATTTTTTCTTAATTGGCTTGGCATCAAGACATAGGACGATATTGTGGACCACTATAGATTCATCAATAATGGGCATATCCTCATATGTCCAAGCAAAGATGTCAGGATGAGAATGCAAGAGATCAGAGTGTTCATCTGCTTCGTCCAAGGAGAGACACTTCTCGATTTTGATCACTTTTTCAGAGGATTTAAGATCCATAGAAATTTCAACAGTATCTCCTTTAAGAAGGGAATTGCAATCTTCAGGATGAGATATCGTAACGTCGTCACCAGTGTTAAATGGAGGGTCTTCCTCATCAATACTCAAAACAAACTCCAAAGTATGCTTGGCTATGCAAGCGGTACAGGAATCGTTTCTTGTGATGATTGTTGGTGTGAATAATTGTCTTGTACCTAGCTAATTCATTCACTAGGTAATTAGGGGACATATTCGCATGGTTAAGTTTACTTAGGTAAAAGATTCTTTCTAGAAGGCTTAGTTGGCTTATCTAGAACTTATCTTATCTAGCTAGGATGCATCATTTCCTAGGTGATTAGGTTGTTGGTTGTCTCATGTCATAGGATCATGACATTTGTCAACATCATATTCATACCTATCTCTCAACCTTGCCCATATAAGCAAGGCATCTCATGTACATTTGTATTCAAGCTGATCAAGCAAAAGCTATTCAAGCAATCAATCAATCTTGCATTGTGAAGCAAGCATTCTTGCCATTCTCTCTCTTGTGGAAGTGGTTTTGGTCGCAACTGATCTTGGGGGTGTTGAGGAGTCACCATCAACTCCTACATGGTATCAGAGCTCTCCAGGTGTTGCAGATTCCTTCCCAGATCTGAGGGTGATATTTTGGCTTGAAGATTTTTGCTGGACGCAGATTGGGGTTTCAAGAACCTCACGGTTGATTTCAAAAACTTCCGCAGACGAATTTTGACTGTAAATTCGTCTATATTAGGTAAAGTTGTTTTTGAGGCTAATTTTTTTTTTTGCTGGAATAACTCCCAAGCGGTACGATTTTTCCAATTTTCGCAAAAAAAATATTTTGTTAAATATGTTCTGCTGTATTATTATTAAATTTGGGGAAAATTTATTTGTTAATCGGGCAAATTATTTTTTCATCCGGCAAAATATTATTTGGATCGGGCATTTTATATTATTTGGGGATTATTTTGTGGCATATTCTGCGGATATCCTACTGCGCAGTTGAGGGTACACTCTGTGTGTCATTATCCCCACCAGCAGGCGTCCTTCACTGTCATTGTTGGTAGAAGTCACATCCCCTACGTAGGCGGGTACCACCATCAGTGTCGGCTTTAGTCATTATTCGACGTCCTCTCTACTGGATCGGCGGATTTCCTTAGTCGTCAGTTTATTTAATACTGAGTGGGTATGGATTATTGTCAGCGAGTACTGCGGATCTCTTACATTTGTCATTGGCTGTCATAGTCCAAGGTTTCTTGGTCATCGGTGTCCTATCCATCAACCGGCAGGGTACAGGTACATCGGTCATTCATCGGCCAGAGATCCGGCATACTCATTGGTCACTGCAAGTCTCATTGGCGGGTACGTTCCAGTCTTCTTGGTCGGCACCTGTCAGTAGTACTTCGTCCTTTCACTGCATTCATCATCGACGGGTATGAATATTTTTGCAGTTTTTATAACCTTTGGTTAAAATATTCTGCTGACTATGTATGCCGACCATGTATTAAGCTAGGCAATATGAAATGCTTAGGGTTTATGTTTATAGCATAAAGCTTTGTATAAGGCCGACACTTTATTGGCCACATTTTTTTTAAACCTTTGTAAAGGCTATTAAGGCTCCGTTTTTTTTTAAAATTGTTTGCCTACGGTCATATGACCGGTCATGTACAAGCACCCGAGTGCTGGAAATTTGCACAAATTTAGTCTTTTGCAGACTGGTTATTTTTCCCCAAGTGCCTATTTATAGGCCTTTTTTTCATTTTTTCATAACTTCTGCATACGGAGGCGAAATTTTTGAAACGAAATATCGTCGGAAAGGTGAAGACCTGAATTTTTCAGTGGTGCAGATATTTTGCAGAGATTTTGCAGTTTTGTGCCTCTTTTTTCAGGTTGAAGCCCGATCATCGTTTTCTGCTTCTGAGCTCGTATCTTGGTGCTCCGATCTCCGATTTTCTACAAATTTGTGGCATCGGAAAGGTATTCAGGAGTACTTCAGATCTACTCATGCATTTTTTGCAGATTTGTTTCCAGATTTTCATATTTTTAGTTTGTGGTTGATTTGATAATTTGGGATCCATTGTTGTAAATTTGCAAAAAAAGTGCAAATATTGTTGGGACAAAGGGGTTGATATCTTGTATTGTGAGGGAAATTTTCTGTTCTTCTCTTGTAATATCTCATTGTATCATGGATTTGACAAAAGTTGTACTTCTAACTCCATATAACTATCATGAGTGGAAATCTCAAATGGAGTTATTATTGTTAAAATCAAAGTTGCAACGCATCACATTTGGTCAAGATCTAGAACCTGCAGGAGCAAAAGAGAAAAGAAAATGGCTTGATAGAAGGGATGAAGCTCTTGGAACTTTGAAGTTGTCCATTTCTCCAGATCTTAGATATCATGTTGCATCTTGCACTCATCCTAATGAAGCTTGGAATACTTTAGAGAGTCTCTTTGGTAAGCCAGATAAGATGAGGAAATTTAAGTTGGAGAATGAACTTATGGGTCTTAATCCTTCAGATTTTGACAATATCCAAGACTTTTTCTCTAAGCTCAACTCTCTTAGATTGCAGTTATCTGATTGTGGGGTCACTAAAGAGGATGAACAATTGATACTTTCTATTCTTGCTAAGCTTGGTCCTGATTATTCAGTTTTTGTTTCTACTTTCTATGCTACAATGGATGCTCTTGGAACTGCATACAAAATGCCTTCTCTTGATGAATTTTCAGCTCAACTCACAAGGGAACAAGCAAAGTTGGTACACATGGGCACATTGAAGTCTTCTGGATCTCATGCTCTTGTTGCAAAGGAGACAAAGGATTCAAGTGGCATAGGTAAGAAGCAAAACAAGGCACCCAAGTCTAATGAGCAAGGTAAAGATTCTCCTTCACATAGCACTCCTGAGTCCACATCCTCTTCTAAAGAGGAATCATCTAAAAAGAAGAAGTCAAAATGTGCATATTGTAAAAGATTAGGACATGATGAACATAGATGTTATAATAAGAAGATTGATGAATTGACACACCTTCTTCAAAAGAATAACATTAAGTTGCCCTCATCAGTGTCTGCTACTTCTTCTGCATCTCAATCGGCAGCTCCATCATCTTCATCTAAGTCACAGGACACAGGATCTACTTATGGGCTACACAAGATGAAAGGACAAGCACTCTTGGCCTCTACAAGCCCTGCATCTCATAGATGGCTTCTTGATTCAGGAGCATCTCATCATATGGCATCTTCCATGGATATGTTCTCTTCTTTTGAGCCTTGTAATGAACCTCATATATTGATGGGTAACAATACATATATGAAGGTAAGTGGGAAGGGTTCTATTGATATGGGGGAAGGGAGCTTCAATGATGTACTTTGTGTTCCTTCCTTGTCCACTAATCTCCTTTCTATTTATCAAATTACTCATGGGGGTCAAGGTAAAACAGTTGAGTTCACTCCAGATAGGGTATACATAAGGGACTTGGAGACTAGGGATATTGTTGCTATCGGGATGGTTGATCACTCATCTCGTGTATATTCCTTTTCACATTTTGCTTCATAAGATGATAATGTTCCTTTGACTGCATCACACACTCCATTGAGTGTGAACCATGATAGTGAGGAGAAGTTTGGTCATCTACACCTTGGTATTCTTGAGACCAGTGCTGAGCTTCCTACTCCTCCACCTCCTGCTCCTTCAACCATTGATGTTTCTATTCAGCAGGATGATCATAGTTTTTCAGATCTTGCTTTGTGGGATGAGTATTTGACAGGGATTTCTAACTTGTTCATGGAGTCTCATACTGCAGATTTGGAGGACACACTTGAGGGGATTTCTCTCCTCTTTGATGACAGTTTTAGTACAACTGTTATCCCATCTTCTTTGTCTTTGGAGATTGACATTCATGAGTCTCCTCCTTCACTTGATTTGTCATGTTTCTTGGTTCAGTTTGATCATGATTTTGTTGTGGCTTATTCAAGCTTGGAGGATCTTCATCAGTTTTCAGAGGCATACAGGTTGAGCATTCATGATTCCTCCTTTCAGTTGGACATGGAGTGGCTTCATCATCAGCTTATGGATTTGTTTCTTCCTAAGGGAAGATGTGTTGCTTGTAGACATTCGGTCATCTTTTGTTTTCAGGCATTCTTCATCAACATTGGAGCTTCTTCATCATGGGGGGGATATCTTATCTCTCTACTTCCTTCTTATGGGGGGTATTTCATTGTATATACATGATGCATGTTGTCCTTGGGGGGTATCATTTGAGTCCTCCATACATCATGTTGTCTTGTTTTTGTTTTCTCTCTTTTGGAGAGGAGTTTTGTCCCACAGGGTTTTCTCCTTTTCTCCGCTTGTGAGAGATTGCATCATTTGCATTGTAAATGGGTACCTAACATGGCCTAGTAGCCGGGACCCATAGTCATAGTCTTTGCACAGTTTGCATAATAATCTTCTCCCTAAGTTGCACTTAAGGGGGGGTGTTGGTGTGAATAATTGTCTTGTACCTAGCTAATTCATTCACTAGGTAATTAGGGGACATATTCATGGTTAAGTTTACTTAGGTAAAAGATTCTTTCTAGAAGGCTTAGTTGGCTTATCTAGAACTTATCTTATCTAGCTAGGATGCATCATTTCCTAGGTGATTAGGTTGTTGGTTGTCTCATGTCATAGGATCATGACATTTGTCAACATCATATTCATACCTATCTCTCAACCTTGCCCATATAAGCAAGGCATCTCATGTACATTTGTATTCAAGCTGATCAAGCAAAAGCTATTCAAGCAATCAATCAATCTTGCATTGTGAAGCAAGCATTCTTGCCATTCTCTCTCTTGTGGAAGTGGTTTTGGTCGCAACTGATCTTGGGGGTGTTGAGGAGTCACCATCAACTCCTACAAAGGAGGCAACGGGGAATAAGCACCCAAAAATTCCTCTAGTGCTTCATTCGAAGAGAAGACATTAAGAGGGACTTTCTCAGCTTGTTCCCCTTCCTCTATTAACTCGGGGTGAACCAGGTTCAACGACTCGACTGAGATTGTATTAACACTCCACCAAGGCTTTTGTTTAGACTGTTCAACAGAACATCCCAGACCCAAATAGCATTGTCGTGACTTAAATTGGATGGGGACCTGAATCCCTTGCTCGATATGCCCTAGGCCTTTCTGCCCATAGCCATACCAAGAAACGAGCTCATATTTGAATCCATAACGAGTTTGTAGATCCTAAGGAGGTGGTGGCTCCACGTAGAGCATTTCATTCCACCAATGGATGTCAAATGTTTCTATGGGGGTACTCCTTCCTTCCTTACCGGGCTCACAAACGTTAATCTCCTTTGTAAGAGGGGGATTGTTTTCCTCAGCACAGGAAGGAGTGGTCTCCTGAACAAGATCACACTTCTCCTCCTCCACGGGAGTATCATCTGCCTTTGTGTTAAGGGAACCTAGAAGGTCTATGCAAGAGGGGTTCACCTTGCATTCTGCAATGAAGAATTCAAAGAAATTCAAGGAGCCCCAATCATCTCCAAGGAAAGCATTTGTTTGAGAAGCAGACGAGGGAGACTCAGGGTCCTCTGCTTTAGGTGGTTCCTCATTTCCGACACTCGCCCTGGGCACTACTTCCACATAGGGTATTAGTGAAGAACATGCCATAGCATCGACAGTCAAAGATGGAATATAATTCTTGAGAGTAGATATAGTCAAAGCGTGACCGATGGCGGCCAGTTCACAGAGGCGAATGCCTTCTGGATCCGCTTTAACTGTAACTACTCGGTTACTTGCAACAAACTTCAACGAACGGTGTAAAGTAGAAGTCACTGCACCCATAGCATGGATCCAAGGTCTCCCTAAGAGGAGGTTATACAGTAAGGGGTCTGGGCATCATATAAACTAACGTGGGTAAGGTAATGGGACCTAGCTACAAAGGTAGTATTATCGTACCTAGAGCTTGGCAGCCGACATTATTGAATCCACAAATGTACAAGGAGGAAGCCGCTAAAACAGATGAATCAATCTTAATTTTAGGTAATAGGTCTATACCGCAAACGTTGAGAGTCGAACCAGTGTCAACGAGGGTGCACCTAATACCGATGTTGTTAACATTGACTATAATCATCAAAGGCTTTGCTTGCTTCTGCACATATGGAGGCGGAAGCTCTTGCGGGTAGAACATGATATTCGACAAATCTACATGAATATGAGCCAACAACGCATTAACATCCGTGGGCCTAGCAGAGGCAAGCAAGAGAATATTTTGTAAAGCTTCCTAGAGCATCTCCTGATAAACTGGAGCAGTTTGAAGCAAGTCCAAAATCGAGATCTTAGTCGGAGTAACACGAAGTTGCTTGATGAGATCATAATCGCCTAGTGCTTTAATCGTGGGTTTAGGTGTTGAAGGAAGGCTTGGTTGAGGAGGTGGTAAAGAAGTAGGGACACATGGTTGTGATGTAGGAATAGAAGGTTGTTGATTCGGATTTTGTTTATTACTCCTTGTAGGATATGTCTGTCTGACATTATTATAAGATGTAGAGTCCGTAGCTTTCACGAACCTCGAGTATAAGTCCGATGAATCACTACGACATGAAATCCCATTGACAGAAGGTTCGGCCAGGGTCATGTAAATGACAGGTTTCTTGGGGCTTGGAGGAGCCATGGAGACCACCACCACATTTACTGATCCCTCAGCCTGTTGAGGAGAGACTTGTTCAAGAGATTTACGGATAGGGGAGAGTACTTCTAAGAAGTCATCTAGAGCATCCTCCAACATATCAAAATCTTCCTCAAAAAAGTCATTATCATGAACATGCAACATCATGAAGAAAGTTTTGACGTTCATGTCGAGTTCACCAAAATGTGATATAAGAGAGATTTGTTGCACACGGGTCTCTCCTTTCTCGAGAGATCACTAGGGAATGAACTTCCCTTATACACCTCAAAGTAACAAATTAACAAAACAATAAAGAACTAAGACTCAGTTATGCTTCAGGAAAAACTATTGAAGACCCCGAGAGAGCAAAACCAAAAGATTCTTGTCTCAAAAGAGGGAGCTCTCGACCAGAAGACGTCGACGCAATTCTAGGACGCCAGCGCGGCGCACTAGTGTCCTGAGCAACAGACAACTCAGGAACTCAACAAATAGAAAAAAAATTCTACTTCCAAACTTAGGGGTAATTCGTACGGGACTATCTAACTAGTCAGGAAACTGAAAAATGAAATGAACACAAGGATGCTTGGGGAAAGCTTACCTTTCTCTAGACATTTAAGTCTTCACTCCAAGCTCCTTTTCATGACCTACACACAAAAGAACAAGAAGAAAGTTGTTGGGTAGTTGTGTAGGGGCCTGCCTTAGTTAGACCCTGCTTTGGTGTTCCCACCTCCACGAACAACCAAGTTGGAAAGGAATGCTAAAGAAGTAAAAAAAAGTGTGTGGTGAAAGCCAAACCCGCTTAGGAGTAAAACCTGCACCACGATAAGTGTGTGGTGAAAGCAATACCCGCTCAGGAGTAGAACCCACACCACGAGATAGTAAATGAACAAGTATGAAAGGAAAGTGAAAGGGAGAGAGAGTATTACCCATGGGCCTAGGCCCTCTCCGGAGCACATGAACCCACCGCTGAGTGCTTGCTTGAGAGTTGTTGTTGCTACTGGGAGGACCTCAATCCGAAATGGCTTCACCTATGAGTACACTGCTATCAAAGATGAAGAGATCTCAAAGTTGGAGCAAGTGATGAGAGAGCTTGTGTGATGTCTTCCAACCCTCAGATGAGAGGCAAAAAGAGGTTTTAATGCTTGCAAGGGCGACAAAGAGTTGTTACCTTCAGAATGTAATCGCCAGGACATGTGTCTCAAGGGTTAGTATTCCAGATTCCATGTTTTGAACTCAAGAAACTGACAAGACGCTAGCACGCCGTGCAAACGTCCCCGCGCATGCGTCTAGGGCCTAGATTCTCGGGAAACGTGTCACCAGGCTTCTGTTGCTCAGCCACAAGTCCTCATGGATTCAAAATCATGAAATTCCGACCCATAGGATTTTGTCATTAATGTTTCAAGGCATCATAAATGCTAGGAAAAAATGCCAAAATATGGAATTTCCCCTAGGTGCAATTCTGTGATATTACAAAACGTTATGATTCCCATCTACATTTTGTGTATCACCAGAGTTCGTATCAACAGCGATGCCAAATATTTACCCACTTATTCTACTTTGATAGATTTATAGAGTAAACAAAAATAACAAAATTACAGAAGATGACATAAATTACTTGCAACAATTCATGAAAGATATAACTTTATTACCAATTCTCAGATATGTAATAAGTACAAGAATATCATAATATGCAATCCCCAACTATGAACAAGTACATATATATAGTAGACCGATGTTGGTTAAGGCTACCAACCCTCGATAACTACTAACCGACAACTAACAACCGGTTGAGGACTAACACACAAATACAAAACATAATTATTTATTGTGTAGCCAACTATAACATTTTTACTTAGTTCTCGATTGACTACATAAACTTTTGAGGATTTTCTCAACAATCCTCTACTCTTCCATGGTTTAACCATTTGTTCTCAATTGGTTTATCAAACCAGAGACTCTTGTGTGAAAGTCTAAAATAGACTCACTGTCTTTCATTTGGAAAGTTTCAAAATCTCTCTAGATCATTTGGAACTTCACCAATCTTACTTTATCAATCCCTTTGTAACTAGTTTGGAGGATTTCCCATTCCTCCTTTGCATAATTAGTTGCTACTATTCTAGGGAATGTTTCCTTTCTCAAGGCTACCTCTATCAAACTTAGGGCTTTCACATCTTTCCTCCTTGTCTATTTTAAAGTGGTACTTTGGGCATTTGTGAGGGCTTCATAAGCTAATAGATCAGTCACAAGCTCCCATAAGTTGTTTGCTATCATGATAGTCTTCAGTTTCTTTTCCCAAACATCATAGTTTTTTCCATTAAATGATGGTGGTTGTTGCCAACTCTTGCTTTCTCCAACCATGTCTAAAACTCAACTAAATCTCTAAACCCATAAAATGTTTTCCCAACACACTCTAATTTGATACTAGTTTGATGGAATAAAATCCAAATAAACACAAATGAAGGTTTTTATTGTGATGAAACAAAATACAAACTACAAAAACCAATGGAAGAGACCAATACTCATGAAAACACATTGAACATATTTTCCACTTAACCCAAAACATGGTGTATGCCATTTTTCATAATTTTATCAGTTTAAACAATCCTCCAAAAGATTTTGAAACCCTTTAAAAATGCTTGACTTTCATGCTTTTACAACTATGCAAGTAATTGATTAGATTTGATGGTTTTTATTGGGTTTGTTTTACTTCTTTTTTTAAACTCTGCCGACTTAGTCTTCTTGTCGAGAGAAGTCAACTTGGCAAGTGTGTTCAAATTCATCGAGCACCCATGTCACAAGTCCCTAGGACCCATTTTTCTCCGCCTACCTTGGGACTCATCGAGTCTTGGCAATTCCAAGTGAGTCTTGTAACACTACTATAGAGGCAACTTTCAAGGGGTGGTTTTGGTATGAGCTATAGTGATGGTACACAATGATTTGGAAAGGAATTCATATTTTTTTCCTGAAATACAACAAAATTTGTCATATGAAAAGGTTAGCATGCAAAGAAATTAAACCTTCAAAGTGAGAGGCTTTATTGTAAAGAGTTTCTTAAAAAATATTTTTTTGCCAATGCTAAGAAATTATCATAAAATGATGCACTTGATGGTGATGAATCCACTACTCTTACATATTTCACACTTAAAAGTCGGGTTGGTTATACTAATACTACACCCGATGTTAATGAACAGGACAACTGAGAGTTGGGGGGGTGAATCAGTTGTATCTTATATAAACATCAAAACCCTCATTAATATTCAGATCCACAAAATTCATTAAACTCTTATTCTGTTATGATGAATTAGCATGAAATGCAAATAACATAAACTTAAAGTACTCAACACCATGCACAAGAGAACACCAAATTTACATGGAAAGCCTAGGAAGGGAAAAACCACAATGAGAATTAGCTCACAATATAAATAATAGCAAAACCAGTACAAAGGCTCACTGCCAGAATATGACACACTGTCTAGAAAGACTCACTGCCAGAATGAAAAGAAGATAGAAGAAATGTTACATAGAGAACATGATCTCAATGCAACAAAGATTCCACCACAATAGTTCCAACATCTTCACAGTCTGTTTGAATGATTGTAGACACTTTCTACTCACTGCATTTGGTAATCCAACACTTGAAAGTTCACACTTCTCTGCTCAATTTCGCATCACTCACACCATACACTTCACACACACATTTGTCTTGCATCTATCTTAACCTCCTTCAACAAGTCAACTCATACTTATACCATCCTCAACCATGAAACCCTTTCCAAGGTCGACAATGCACCTCAAACGTGCAAATTCAAATTAGGTTAGTGCAAAAAAATTCCCGTGGTGGATAGGAAAGAAGTCAGACCACACAAATCCTTAGCTAGGACCCAAATCTGTCCTAACATGCCTCAACACGCTTCCACAAACTTCGAAGATGCTTCGCATATAGTGTAAATACTAGGTTGTTCGTTACCTATGCAAACACCATTAAAATTTTAAGTACATGTTTCCTTTGATCAATCCATAACTTTTGGACAACAAACTTCTTCTGAACACAATCTAAAAACATCCTGAAAACTAACAAACTCCTTCGCAACAAATTTCACCTGAAGAATGTACAAGCCCAGTACATCCTGACAACTCTGCCACACACTATAACTCGGAAGACCATCTTCCGAAACACCAAACCACGAATCCTATTGACACAAGCAAGAGACCAACACCATCAACTCTCACTCAAAGTCATAAGTCTTGAAACACAACTGCAAAGAAACACAGAGCAAAGATATTTCTCCCAGACACCTCTATAATGCACAGTTCACACATTGGTGAACATAACTTCTTTTGCACAACAATCCATCACCACAAATTCTAAATATAGCATCTTTGAACACTTGTAATCAACATATCTGAACCATACAAGTAGATCTTCAACCTAGAAGAAATGTGGAGCAAAACCAAAACACAATACTGCAACAATCTCTCTCAACCACTACACAGTTAACACCAATGACAACACAGGCTTGTTGACATCAATGACAACACCTTCATACTTGCAACACCAGAGATGTATTTCTAGATTCCAAGATAAAATCCACATGTGATTTTTCTGGTAATTTATTTAGAAGAAAAAAATGAATTTTCCAATTCAGCAATACAGAATCTTGGTAATACATTCAAATTTAGCAATCAACATGATAAATTCAACACTGTGTTCATCACATTTACAGCCAGAAAAATTTCCAAGTTAGAAAATTTCTGAAACCTGATTCTAGTTTCAACAAATTTATTGCAATTAATCACAATAATAAACATGTTTCCAGAGTTGAAACCAAGGTTAAACGTTCATGAGATTTATCCCATCCTAAATTATATGTCAGTTGTTTAATTATCAAACAAGTACCATCATTTGTAAACAAAGGCACAAAATTCAAAAGAAGGTTCTTGATAACTACACAAAGAATTATATGTGAGAGAAGGTTAAAAAATAATTCAACATCAATTCATGACTCTGGAGCATGGGTTGTAAATAATACAGATAACGTGTCACATATTCTGCAACTTCTAAGAATGATCTGAAAACTGCTTTGAACATACACTCCAGTTGTATATTTTTACAGGAAACTTTGAAGCTTCCAACAAAGTTCTTAAATCATTGCAAATCCACCTACACCTGCTCCAACAAGCTTGTAACCACTACAAAATGGGTTGACATATGCAAATAGCCTATCCACAAACTCATTGCTACAATAAGGGTCAAGCTCTTGATGTAGTCTCCATGCTTCAAGCATAATTCTACCTAAATCATCCAGATTACTTGTCATCGATGATTCCCATCCAATTCGGGAAAGATTTGATAGTTTATTGATGCTCATTACCAAGCAGGCATAATGCTAGAGATACGAAACCACAACTTTCTGAAGGATTTGATGAGCAAGCCGAATCTGCATGTGTAAACAATAAAATTAAGATAAAAAATGGCAACAATATAAACAACAAAGAAACACAAGTGAACAAAAATGCAATACTTTTTCCATGATAAATGTTCTACCCAAAACCAAAATTTTTGCTTCACTAAGGCATTTTGCTTAATTGAGTCTTAATCTTGTTAAAGTGTTGTCAAATGGTCATTTTTGGGGTTTTTAAATATGGAGTTGGTGTCGGTATCATGTCAGTCTGTCACTGAAAAGATTTAAGGAAAATGAGAATTTGAACGAAAAACATCAAAATTTTCTATCTCTGGAGAGGGGAGCACTTTTTCAAATAGGCGCCCTATCTTTTAGGGGCCCAGATCCTGTTTTTAGGGTTTGTCACCTCCAACAAACATTCATCTGGTATCACGTCAGCTTTGCAGTGAGCTATCAAGCCTGTCAAACACACCTGTTTCGAGCAAGTTGTGGTGGATACAACGCAAAACAAGATGAAAGTGAAAATTGACCAACACTGGTAAAAAGCGCAGCTTTTGGAAATGGCACCCTTGTTTTTGAGGTGCCAAATGAAGGTTTTTGGCTAAATGCCGTCCAAGATGTTTGTCTCACGTTTGTTCAAGCTTCGCGACGCATCCGTCAGTGGGTGAATTTGAGTTGCTGAAGTGCTTGAACCTGAGGTTGAACGTAGGGTCAAATCTTAGTCAGAATATTAGAGGAAAAAGCAAAAGAGCACATTTTGGGAAAGGCGCCTGAGCTTTTCAGGTCTTTAATGCTTTCTTTATGATAATATCAAATATTCAATGTGTCCGTGTTACGTTCAGCTTTCCATTGCCTGTCTCCGTCAGTTCAGAGGATGACTCAGCAGCTTGTAATCGGAGTTTTTGTGATATTCTAGCCAGTTCCAAAAATGGCTAAGTCTGGAATGAAAAGAGTAGTTTCTCAAAAAGGCGCCCTGGTTTTTCACTCCTTAAATGATGTTTTCTGAAGAAATGTGCCTTTGCAGCTGTTATGCAAAATGAAGTCAACTCCGCAGTGAACCTGAGATCCAGTCCTGAAAGTTGATAAAATAGAAGTTATGAAAGATTTATTTTTCCCTTCGTACGAAATGCAGAAATCAAAATTTGACTAAGTCTGAGAAAAAGTGCAGCTTTTGAAAAAGGCGCTTGGATTTTTGAGCCTTTAGATGTTAGTTTTATGGTCGGTAGTCTCAAGATATCTTTTGATTAGTTTTTACTCAGCTTTGCAATGCACCTTTCAGCCAGCCAATCGGAGAAGTCAGTCAGCCAGTGCCAGAGGATGAATAGAGGTCCCGGCAGAGGTTTTAGCCTAAATTTGCATGAAATTTGGCTAAGTCTGGAATTCGCTTGAGAGTTCAAAGTTGGATTTTCGAAAGTGAGTTGAATGGACGCCTTAACTGGAGTTCTGATTGCAGTTAGACTAAATGATTTTTGGGTTGTCATCTTCAATTCATATGTTGGCATGTGGAGTGATCTTTCAGTTTGCATGTCAAGTTAACTAGTTTGCATGTTCAGTTAACTAATTTGCATGTTCAGTTAACTTGGTTGCATGTTCACTTAACTGAAGAATATCAGTGAATGTCAACTGGAGTCCACATGCATGGCGATTTTGGTTGCAATTGTGAAGTTTTAGTGAAGATGACGCTTCATTGAGTGTCAACTGAAGTTCAAGAAGGGACGCCATATTTTGATGAAGCATTAATTTGTGAAGTAAGGTGCATTTGAAGTTGTTAACTTCAGTTCTCAAAAGGGTCGCCCTGTTTAGATATTTTTGATGAAGAGTTAATTAGTGAAGCTACGCATTTTTCAAAGAGTGGAGACTTTAGTTCCAAAAGGGTTGTTATATTTAGATTTTATTGATTAAAGCATGTGAAGTTGGCGCATTCTTGAAGGCCAACTGAAGTCATGAAAGGGTCCCTATTTTTAGAATATTTATTGCATGAATATGGCGAATTCTTATGGCTAACTTCACTTATCAAAAGGGTCACCTTAGTTCAAGTTTGTGAATCTAAAGCAAGTTTGAAGATGGCGAATTTATTATAGGTTGCTAACTGAAGTCAAAGTCATATGAAATTGTTAACTGAAGACTTGAAAGGCAAACCCTAAAGCATGGCGTCTTATTTAGCATATCTGAGTTTCAGTTAACTGAATTGAGGTCCAATCAGAGGCCAAGCACACTTTTCATGGTTTCCTTGCTTAGTGCGAATTTTCAAAGATGAAAATCTATATATTTCAGCCATGGCATCCATTATTTCATCATCTTTTTCTCTGAAGTTCATATTCTTCTTGAGCGACCAGCAAGCTAAAGGTGCTACAGGTGTCTGAATTCAGCGTTCTTCGAAGCAACAAGTTTAGATTGTTCAGAGGAAGGCGATTCTAGACTTTATTTTCTCTTTGCATGCAGGTTTCATCGAGTTCTGGAGAAGAAGTTGGCAGATTTTTTAGAAGCAGACAAGCAAAACTTTCTATCTTCTGTCTTATTTCTTCTATTTCTCACCTTAGGTACTTTCTTCGCATGTCAAAGAAATTCAACACATATTCAGAATCTGATCATCTGGGTTCGCATTTTTTAGTATTTGCAGCAAGACCCACGTCTTAGATTTTTTTGAGAAAATCGCCCCGTAGTCTTCATTTTGAAGCTCTGTGCTTTTTTTCGAGAATCTCTTTGCATGTGGGCTTAAAACACATTTTTTCGAGAATTCGGCTATCTGGGTTTGTTCAGAATTCAGTTGTGCACAAAACCCATGTTCCAGAAAAACTTCAAAAATTTCTTTCGTCAGAGACTATTTTTAGCTTTGTTCAGAGGTTTTCAGAAAGTTCTTCAAGTATATTCGACTTTACAGTCAAAAGTCATCATTTTCAAAATGCAGTTCAATCTCATTGATTACAAGGTCAAATCGGCTCTTACACATAATTTCATCAAAACATCGATACGGACCTGAATCATGTTTATCCAGTGGTGAATCTGAGTAGTTTGGAGAATGTTAGCAGCAATTCGTTGAGGAATCTTGAGCGTTCTGGGTTGCTGGCAGCGACATCTATTCCTGTTACTATTTTTGATCTTGAGTTCGTACTTGCTTGCATTAAGCATTATGACTCATCTTCACGACAAATCAGATCAGTTGACGGGAGAGTTGTTTGCAGTCTCAAACCGAAGGACATAGAAAAATGTTTTGCTATTCCTCCTCGTTCAGATAACTTTACTGTGGTTCTGGAGGCTTGTGAGAAAATATGGGATGCTGATCATCAACGTTCGCAGAGGAAGGTAGCTCAAAAATGGTTGACAGTTCAGAAAACTAACATGCCTAAGAAGGTTGGTCGTGGCGAATTCAAAGAGGAAGTTGATGTTTTGATAACTTTACTCAACCGAGTTACTGGTCAATCAGACGCTAGCACTTTCCGTTCTTGGATGTTTTACTTGATTACCAGAATTCTTGATGACAGAGCATTTTGACTGGGCTATGTTTATTAGTGATTGCTTACATCAACAAATTACTAACTTTCTCAAGTATCATGAGTTTCATATGATATCCTACTTGGTTTATTTGGTTGCATTTCAAGGTAGCTTCAAACATCTGAAAACTAATGGCACTCTCGGTGTTCAGCGTGTTCATGAATATTATCCTCAGTTGGAGTTTTCTCAATCCGAGCAAGACTTCCGAGTAGTGAATGATCACTTTTCTATGAGAACCGTTAGAGATCTTGATGATGAGATGCACATTCGTATTTCTGTTGAGGTCAAATCAGCAATGGAGACTTGGGCGGATTGGTTTATCCAGTTCCCTACTTTCACATACATCCGGGTTTATGGATATGTTGGAGAGCCCCTGATGTTACCGAGGTACCCTTCAGATAATCTCATCTTCATGGAGTTCCTCAGACAGATGCAACATGTTCATTTCTTTCTTCGTAGTCGTCATAAGATTGCAGCTAATTTTCCATTCACATTGGGAATTTTCACATGCAATGCGGCAACAGATGCCAGGTTTATGTCTACTGAGATAGAAAGGTTCAAACTCAAGACTTATACTGAGAGGCATTCCTATGATCCTCTCGGTCATTATGCAGATCGGTTAGAGCGAGGGATTGCACATAAGCCGGCACTTGAAGATTTCTGGGCTAATTGTGAAGATGAATTCGAGGTTCGTCGTCGTCACTATTGTAGACTCACTATCGGTTAGCTCTCTGATTACTTATCAGAAGATGTTGATGGTCTATTGGATGATGATGGAGAAGTTCTTTTCAATTCATATGTCAAGGATCAAGTTGCTCGGCAGCCACTTCGCTCACTTGATTGGTATGCCAAGGAGAATATTTCTATTGAAGAGGTTTCCAGATCAGTTATCAAGACTAGCAGGTTGTTCTTGGAGAGCAAACGAACGCGAAAGTCAGTTCTTGTAGCAGAGCTGCCAAAGGATTTCTCTTCGTTGCCTTCTACTTCTAGAGCAAGACCCAGAGTCAAGGCCATTATAATACCTCCTGAAGGGGTTAGACTTAGTGGAAACACGGGGAAAAGAGCTACTGGTAAGAGGAAGCAGAAACAGGTTGAGCATGTTCCTGAGGTTCCAGTAGAGACAGTCATTCAGGCTGAGCCTCACGTTTCACCTCCTAGTTCGCCTCACATACAACCTATTGACATAGATTCAGAGCCTGAGACACCAATTCAAGCAGGATCGGAGACAACTGAACCACCACAGGTTGATACATCAGGGACAATCTCCCCTAGAATTGAAAATATTGTTCAGTCTTGTTGGCTTGAAAAGTCTTTGGGAAGACAAAGGCGTAAACCTTCATACAACCTTGATTTATCTGAGTTCGGTGAACCTTATCAGAAAAAGGTCAAACAAGAAGATCAAGAAATAGGTGCATATCGAGAAGACTCCAGAATCAGAGATTGTTATTGAAGTTGTCGTTCCTCCAAAGGGTAAAAGCTTAGATGAAGTCGAAGTTGGTGACTTTACATTTACTAAGGCTAATCTTGGCAGGACCACTAGAGAGACAGATGTGACTCTTCTTAAGATTGTCACTAATAATCTTGAAGAGCGAATCACGAAGGATGGAGAAGATAAAGCCTTACTCAAGGCTGAAAATAGTCAACTTCGCCAGTACATTTCTGATCTTATTCACGGAAATCTGAATAGAGCATCTATTCTTCCTCAGAGTACACCTGCAGAACAACGAAAACTTGATCAGTTGGTTAGTCATGGCAGACTTTTGGACAACTGGATTGATAGTTTAGTTGCTGCTGGTCGGCGTCTTCTTGCAGATTTGTATCAGTTGAGAAGTGATGCGCATAAGGTTCGTCAAGGTGTTCAGTCACTTGAGATTGCAGTTGTAGAGAATTTGGCAAAAGATCGTGTTCTAGTATCTCAGTTGTCAGTTGCATATGATGCCTTGGAGATTGATGAGGATCAGGAGAAAGTCTTTACTTGGAGAGAGCAGCACCTTCTCAGAATGGAAATATGTGAGAAGATCTCTTCTAAGTTGTTTTCACTCAAAGATGATGTGGTGGGAGTACTTGCACTTGTTAGCGGTTTCGTTGTTCAGATTCCGTGTCATTATCTTCTCGAAGATGGCACGTATGTTGAGTTGGATAAAGTTCAAGCAGAGTTCGAGAAGCTGATTCGTGACAGCCTTGAAGGTGAACCTATGGCGCCTAAATTAGAGAATATTTCAGTGATTGCAGCCGGTTTCAGAAAGGCGACTGAAGAATGTAAAGATAGCATGCACACAATTACGGAAAGTGGCAGAGAACTAAAGAAACAGACTGTTGTTTTGAGCAGTGTCAAAGTGCTAGATGACAGAGAGATCGATGAGTTCTTCGTCGAAGTGCTAGACCGAGATGACATGGAGTTATCTGCCAGTTGGAACCTGCAGTTAATTTTAAGGGTTGAGTCCTGAACAGCAGTTAACTCGACTTTCAGTCTTGAGTTTACTTTTTGACTTAACACATGCTTATCTCGTCCTTGGAGTTATCAACACAAGAGTTAGGGTTAGGGTTTCCAGTTAACTGAAGGTAGTGTCCAGTTAACTTTGCTTTAAATAAGGACGTGCATGCTTGCACATGGTCCAGTTAGGTTATTTGTACCGGTTAACTGATGGTAGCTTTCCAGTTAATTGTATAGTTTACTTCATTAGGGTTTAATAATTAATCTTGCATGCATTTGCGAGACTGTATTTAACACAAGGTGATTTTAGGGTTCCCTACACTTTGATGTATATAAATAAGAGTTTTTGCTCATTTGTAATTAACTTTTGCTTGAGAGAGAAATATATGCTGCGCCTACCTTGCCCTCAATATTGCTCTTTTGGTATTTGTTCATGCGTCTTTGCTATTACAGTTAATTGTTATGCCACATAGGGTTTCATGCAATTGTGATAGTGGATTCTTTCCATAGTTTAGATAAATCTGTCTTGTGAATCTTTTGTCATTATTGATCAAGCGTTATGCCACATAGGGTTTCGTGAGATTGTGATGATAAATCTGTTTTGTGAAGTCTTTACTGTTATGATCAAGTGTTATGCCACATAGGGTTCCATAAGGTTGTCATGGTAAATACTTCCCTTAGTTTAGATAAATCTGTTTTGTGAATCTTTTATCATTTTAATCAAGTGTTATGCCACATAGGGTTTCATAAGATTGTGATGATAAATCTGTTTTGCGAGTCTTTACTATTATGATCAAGTGTTATGCCACATAGGGTTTCATAAGATTATCATGGTAAATTCTTAAATCTATTTTGTGCCCAATAAACTTGTTCAGATTGAGATAATAGTTGCGCCACCTTGCCTTCAAGTAGAGAGTCTAAACACGTTTATTGTCTAATAGTCATAACCTTGCTCCATTCCCTCATGCTCATTTTTCTTGAGGGAACTGGATAGAATTTAAGTTATTAAGTTTAGTTGTAGTTAGTGAATTTGCGAAACCAGAGAAAATTCTCAGCTACAACGTATATAGTTTTCAAGAAAGTCTTGTACCTCTACAGCTGAAACAAAAAGACAGGAATTAGTTTAGTTTATTTCCCTTTGCAGGTATTTTTGTAAAGCACAACGAGGGAGCTTCCCCTCCTAATTTAAAGAGCACTCATTGCGTAGTGTACATAGGCTGTTCGTAGCAACTCTTACTCCAGAGGTGTTAGTTGTTACGCCAACAATAAAGATGTTTGGCTGTGGCAAACATATATGGAAATATTTTCTGGATTTTCATTTAGTGTTTCTGGTGTTCTTCTTGCTGGTGCTGATCCAAGTGTTCCTGTTTATGGCGTTGGCAAAGGTGTTGCAGATGCTGAGTTTTTAGTGGATGAAGAATCCTTGGAAAGTGACGAGGAGGTTGCTGCTATTCCATATCTGGTGATTCCCATCGGGATGCATCTTGATTCAAGGTTGCAGGAATGCATGGACTGCACGGTTCAATCTCTGAAAAGAATGTTAAGGGCTTTATTGCTAATATTGATAAGAAAATGATTTTTTTTTAAAAGTGATAAGTGATGGATCTTAATTCTTAGTTTTGTTCTTGTCGTTATATTTTCATTTTGATTCCTTTTGATGGGCTGTATATAACTTGATGGATTGGTTTTTTGTAGTAGGTTTGTGGGGCAATTTGTTAGGCTGATGATATATTTTGTGCTACTTTGATTTGCTCTTTGTGAGCTGCATTTGTCATATCTTGCTCAGAGAACTCTACTTTGTTATGACTTGATGCTTGTATGAGCTATATATTTGTAAACTATATATATGTGGTAGAGTACCACAAACATGCTCACGTGACCATTTCTTATTTCATGATCACTTGATAATGTGGTGTACCAGTTCAGCCCAGAAAAAGCTACACGTTTGTGGCAAGTTTTAGGGCCCTGCACCAAGGTTTAATCATTTGAGAAGCCTTATTTGTCCAAAGAGAGCTTGTGTTTTGGACCACATTGATTTTGGAATTATAATCCACATCCAGACCAACCAAGAACCTGCTACATCAAGGATGCACTCAAGGAGGTCTAGTTCATTTGCAAAGGAGCAGCAGAGGGCAAGAAGAGATGCAAGGACTAGAATATGTCTGAATAGTTCAGAGCAGAGTAAGAAAATAGCGAGTAGCCCAAAGAAGCTAATGTTCATGACTGCATTATGTGAATGTGTTGATATCGCATTTAATCAAATAGCTGAGACTTAGCATGTTGTCAGCCCATTGTGGCAAAGACTGAAGATGTATTTCTAATTGTTGATTATACATGTATTGAATCAAGTTGATTGTCATAAGAATACATTAGTTTTGATTATCATTGTGCATAGGATGTATGTGTGTTTGTGTCGTGGCTGCATGGTTGGACAATCCTTTATTGGACCTTTTTTCCATGACTACATCAAGCGGTATTCGAGCAGGTTTGGAATCCTGAGCCACCAAAGCCAAATGAAAGCCTTTGAGACCACACAAACCATCATGGCGCATGTCATTTTTCATATTATATCACTTTTAATTATCCTCCAAAAGCCCTCCAAACCATTCAGAAAACGCTTGACTTTCATGCATTTACATTAAAGCATTTTCATGCTTTTATGGCTGTGCAATTTACTGATTAATTTTGATATTTTTAAATGGTTTTGTTTTACTTTTTTTTAAAACTCTGTCAACTTAGTCTTCCTATCAGGACTCACCAGGTACTTGGGTCATTAGTCCTTGGGTGTTCTGCCTGCCTTGGGACTCGCCAAGTCTTGACAATCCCGGGCGAGTCTTGTAACAGTGCTATAGAGGTAACTTTTAAGGGGTGGGTTTGGTATGAGCCATAGTGACAGTAAACAGATGATTTGAAAAGGAATTCATTTTTTTTCCTGAAATACAACAAAATCTGTCATATGGAAAGGTCAGCATGCAGAGAAATCAAAGCTTCAAAGTGAGACTATTGCAAACGGTTTCTTAAAAAATATCTTCTTGCCAATGCTAAGAAATTATCATAAAATGATGCACTTGATAGTGCTCATGGAGAATCCAACTGCCCTTACCTATTTCACATTTAAAATTCAGTTCGGCTGTACTAAAACCAAATGGGTGACATATTTCTAGATTCCAAGATAAAGTCCAAGTGTGATTTTTCTGGTAAATTCAGAAAAAAATGAATTTTGCAATTCAGCAATACAGAATCTTGGCAATGCATTTGAAATTTACCAATCAACATGATAAATTCAACACTGCATTCATCATGTTTACAGCCAGAAAATTTTCCAAGTTGAGAAAATTTCTGAAGCCTGATTCCAGTTTCAACAAATTTATTCCAATTAATCATAATAATAAATGTGTGTCCACCATTGAAACCAAGGTTAAATGTTCACGAGATTTAGCCTCTCCTAAATTATATGTCAGTTGTTTAATTATCAAACAAGTACTGTCATTTGTAAACAAAAGCAAAAATCCAGAAGAAGGTCCTTGATAACTACACAAAGAATTATGTGAGAGAAGGTTAAAAAATAATGACATCAAATTTGTGACTCTGGAGCATGGATCGTAAATAATACAGATGACATGTCACATATTCTGCAACTTCTAAGAATGATCTGAAAACTGCTCTGAACATACACTCCAGTTGTATATTTTTACAGGAAACTTTGAAGCTTCCAACAAAGCTCTTAAATCATTCGCAGCTTCTCTATTTTTGGCTAGCAGTAGAGCAAAGCCACCTCCACCTGCTCCAACAAGCTTGTAACCACAACAAAATGGATTGACATATGCAAATAGCCTATCCACAAACTCATTGCTACAATAAGGGTCAAGCTCTTGATGTAGTCTCCATGCTTCAAGCATGATTCTACCTAAATCATCCAGATTGCCAGTCATCAAAGATTCCCGTCCAATTCGGGAAAGCTTCGATAGTTGCTTGATGCTTGTTATCAAGCAGGCATCACGCTGGAGATATCGAACCACAACTTTCTGAAGGACTTGATGAGCAAGCCGAACCTGCATGTGTTAAACCATAAAATTAAGATCAGAAATGACAACAGAATAAACAATAAAGAAACACAAACGAATGAAAATTCAGTATGTTGATAAAGATGCTTGGCAATGGCAAAGATATATGGAAATCATTTCTGGATTTGATTAAGTTTGTGTTTCTAGAAATCATTTCTGTATACTGTACAGTTACTTCAGATATAATTGCAATTGATGTTCTTTGGTAGTGTAGAATTTAATAGCAAACACAAATTACTTGGGAGTACAGCCCTTATGAGTCCTAAATGAGTTATTTTAAGTGCTGACATGTAAAAACAGTTTCTAAACATAAATATAACTGAGTACGCATCCAAAAACAGACCATACATAGAATTTGGTTTGCAGAAAACCCGAGATTGGTAAAAAACTTCAGTAAGAACAAGGTACAAGCCTCCTCAAGCCACTATCTTCTCCAAATGTTTACAAGTGACTTACCCAACACCTGCAAACTAGTCTTACAAATTGATCAATCACACACTCCTACCTGCACCCAACTCCCAAAGCACTGGTGTGACAAGGAAACAATGCAATCTATACAAATTCATTCATTGTTTTTACAAGCCCTCAAGTTCATTTATACAACAAGAGTGCAAGAATGCTTTGAAGAGGAGCCCAACACCTGAATTCCAAACACCAGCTCCTCTTGAAGCTATGGACACTACAATTTTGTCAGATATGGGATGATTTTGCTTGCAAACAGAACTTTCCTAAGAACCTCAACTGCATTTTGACCCCAGCCGAACTGGTATGACTATTTCAGCTGGGTATGAAATGGTCAGCAATAATTAATCTTCATGTTTACATCAGCATCCTGGGTGTTTGAACCACTCAGAGGACTTCTGTTTCAATTAGAACCAATTTTTCTTGCAACTCTATTTTGAAGCTCTTGCAAAACTGAGTCTTATGGGTGTCTTTGAGCTAGGGGTCTTCAAGAGAGCTGAACAGTGACCACGTTAGCCTGATTTAGATGAGATAACCTGATCCATTCAGATCAACATGAAAGATATATTTTATACTATGAGACTAGACCCCAGTTTGAGAAGAACAGTCCAAGCATTCCATTTTTCCCAGTAACTGAATCAGAGATGTGGAATACAGTGAAACAACCCCCTGTGGTGTTTTGATCTGATTTTTGGTTTATGTTTGTTTTCTGATTTCTTTTGTGTTCTGTGTTCTTGAATGCTGCCAACGGCAGTGCCGGAAATTAAAGGAAATTGCGTAAAGAGAAAACGGAAAGGGAAATGCATAAAATAATTAAAACCCAATTGATTTTTATTGATTCCAGACAAGATTACAACATACCCATTTGCTGGATTTGACTGTCATAATTCTGATTTTCTGGACAGCAGCCTGATGGATCTGATAATTTGGATGCCTAGATCCAGAATGGTGAAGTTTTGCTATGAGTCTGATCTGGAATGGTTTATTCAACCTAGACGCCCAAGATGGAACCCCAAGATGCCTCAAAATGACTCAGATTTGCAAACTGGAAAAGGCACAAATCCCAAGACTGCACGGCCTGTACCTGCAGATCCACACGTGCCAAAATCCAACTTCTAAATGCTGTTTCAGACCTGAAAATCACTGTTAACCTGATCACCCAACCTTCAAACAGGAACCTGGAAAGTACAGCCTCAATCTTCAAACCCACGGGCTTGGTATGAGCAATTCTCAACCCCCACGTGCTGATTTATTCAATACAGAAATCTGCATTATGTTTATTCATTTAACCTTATTCTGATCTACAATGAAAGAGATAATAATATGCTTTATTCTTCATGACAAAACTTTGCAATTTAGCACAAATGTTGATCCCGGAATGAGACCAATCAAATAAGAACCTTGGACGATTTTGCATGCATGTACCCCTGTTCTAACTGAGGGTATTCATCCTCAATCAGCCTGAAACTTCAACCCTGCTGCTCAAAAAATGATATAATATTCTCCATGATAACAATGAAGCTCTCTCTTGCCTTATGCTTTTCCATGCCCAAAGTTAGGTTTTGCTGTTTTGACAAATGAAATAATAAAATATCTCCTCCTTGAAAACCCATGCCAACTTTCATAAGCATATTAATTTAATATTAATTCTTTTGTCTCAAGCGCCCCCTTTTCACTTAAATAATTATAAAGTGACTTAAGGTATTATTTTAATAAAGTCACTTTATCACTTTATAGTATTAAATCACTTAATCACTTTAATATTATTAAAGAACGTGACTTAATGACTCCATAACTCCTGGCCCAGATATAGCAATGAACTCCCAAGAGTGTTCCGTAACCATGATCAACTGCAGATGTGTCATCACTAACCCTGATGTTACTTACTAAAAATAGTAAGTAGCAAGGAACAAGTCCTGAAACCCCTCAGAAAGATTCCCTAATCATCCTATTAGCCTATGGGAACCGTAGTAATAGGCTAACCCTGTCCCTCAAACCACTGGCTAGAAAGGGGACATTACAGTCCGCCCTCCCTGAAATTGCTTGTCTTCAAGCAATCTCATCACAGGATGCTACAATATCTCCTTGTTCTCCCATGTTGCATCCTTAACTAACAGGTCCTTCCACTTAACATGTTATACCCAAACCAAATTTTTTGCTTCATCAAGGCATTTTGCTTAAAGTAGTCTAAACCTTGCTAAAATGATGTAAAATACAGTTTTGGGCAATATCAAGCATGGAGTTTTTGTCAATAATTTGTCAGTCAAAGTCAGTTTTATTGATCAGAACCTGAATCAGAGACTCAAAATGGAGCATTTCACGATGAAGGAGCATCTCACGACAGCATTTCACGTTGCACATGGTCATTTTGGTGATTGAGATGATGATTTCAATGGTTAATTTATGAAGATTTCTCAGAGAAAAGCAAAAAAGCGCACCTGTAGCCCAGGGGCGCCCTTCTTTTTGAAGGTCAAGATTTTGTTGAAAGTACTCATAAATACAGTCAATCTCTTCAGAATTGGTCTGGCTATCCGATGAGCTATCCAGCGAAGCTTTCCGAGACCCACAGTTCCGGCAACTGGCGATAGAAGTTGAAATTCCCAAAGTTTCACATATGAGGAATTTGTCCTTTTTCAGCAAAAAGCGCGCCTATAGCTTGAGGGTGCCCTTCTTAAGGGGGGGGGTAGATTCTGGTATTTCTGGTAGCTGATACAGTCAATCTCTTCGCGACTAGTCTGCTCGTCCGACGAGCTACCAAACGCAGTCATTTGAGTCCCAGAGCTCCGGCAGCCGACATCTGAAGATGAGATTTATAATGGAGTTTCACATCCTCGTAGCTTCTTCTATTGCATTTCCAAATGCTAACTACAGCTCTCGTTAGTAATGTGTTGAAATGGGGACTCTTTAAGATGGTAAATTTGCGACAAAGTCTCTAACATCAAGATTACTTAGTCTAGTTGGCTACAACATTCCGTGTCTCATTGATTTGATCGCTCCAGGATCAAGGCAGGGTCCTACCAAGAACGAATAAGATGGCTAAAATTTGCATTGTAGCTTCTCACAAATCTCCTGCAGGCGCCATTTTTGTATTCAATGAGGTCGTTTCGCGGTTTCAGCGTTTTCACGAGATTCTGATGCAGTAATTACTTTATCTATTCAATTGCTCGCGGCAGCCCGCCTCGGATCGGCAAACTGCACGCATGTAGGCCCGGTGAAATGTCAAAAAAGTAACATATCTGGAAATGGCCAAGTATGGAGCGGATATTTTAAATAAAATAGGCACTGGCATTTTTGAGGTCTTAGAAGCAGTTTTCTTGCTTCGTCACTTCTAGAGACGTCTCTTGTAGATCCTTCTGGTTGTCCGTTGAAAAAAACGTGGCTCGAATCGGGTTATCCCAGCTCCAGATATCAGAGGTCAAAATAGGGCATCTGGTTGAGAGTTCAACTTTCGTCAAAATGGTGTCAGTGCAACTAAAGGCCAGGGGCGCTTTTACTTTTGAGGCCCTTAATGAACTTTTCAGATGCCTTGTGTACAGTTGTTGGATGTAGAATGTCTCCAGTCATGCAGTGAGCTTGGTTTCCTGTTAGCAGGGTTCACCGTTCGTCGTCAGCAGCTGTTTGAAGTGTCAGATGGCAGTTTGAAGAAATGGTATAAGTCTGGAATCCGTAAATGAATTTAATCAGGGGCGCCTAATTTTTCAGGGTATTAAATGATGGATTTTGCAGTAGAGTCTCCCAGTAGACATTTCTTCCTTGTTCAGTAGGCTTTCCGATGAATTCTTCAGCTCAGTCTCAGCATCATCCGGTCACTCAGAAATCAGTGTCGAAGTTGGTCAGTCGTGACTTTGTCGTCAGCTATAAAATAGGAAATTAATGAAAAGTGCAATATCTTGAGCAAATGGATGCCTATGAGCTCAAGAGATGACTTTTCGGAATCGGTGAAGTCTAACGGTGGATCCTAAAGCTTCATTCGAATTGTCAACTGAAGTTCAAAATATTTAATATTTATTTTGCAATTTTAGCATTAAGTGGCGATTTTCTATTTTTGGCGCCTTTGCTATTTGCATAATGAATATTTTATTTATTTATTTAAATTCAAACTTCTAGTCAGTGGCAGTAAAACTGAAAGGGGTCCAATCAGAAGGCTTCTATTTTCAATTAGGGTTTTGAAATCTTGCAGTTGCTAAGTTGATGCGAATTTTATCTTATTTAAGCATGGCGCCTTCATTTATTATTCACCAAGCTTTGAGGAATTCGTAATTTCTTAAGAGGAAACTCATATCTTGAGAGAAATTCATATTTTTCAAAGTAAATTCAATTCCTCAATAACAAAGGCGTATTCCTTAGGCAAATTCGCAAATTCTTCAGTTTGCAAAGGCGAATTCTTCCAGATCAAAGGCGAATTCCTCATCAATTTCCAAAGGCGATTTTATCTAACAAATTTTTTTGCATGTTAAAAGTTCACAATTGTCAGCAATTAGAAGAATTCAAGGGCGATTTTCACAAAAGAAGAACATACAAAAAACGTCTTTTTCCTCCTTGAATCTCAGATTTCTCTCAGATTCCAATTCGCATGTTCCTAAAATTGGCAAATTCGACAAGTTCAAACATCTGGATCATTTCTATATAATTTCCTTGAGTTAAAATCATGCGCTTGATTTTTCAGGAATTTTTAACTTCAGAACATTCGTTCTCGAGTTACTAATTTTCTCAACTGAAAAGTCTTTGTATGATCGAGTAGAAGTCATATTTTCGCATATCTGACGTTCTGGGTTGTCTTAGAATCCTTTTCTGGACAAAACCCATATCTCAGATTTTTCGCCGAAAATAACTCTTCAAAAGGCTATTTTTAACTCTCGCAGGCTATTTTTAGTTTTCCAGAAATCTTGTCAGAACATAGTCAAGTTCACAGTCAACAGGGGAATTTTTCATAATGCAGTTCACTCAGCTCGAATACAGGACCAAAACAGTCCTTACTCATGACTTCCTCAGGATGGTTGAGACAAATCTTCACAAAGTGTTGCCAGAAGCAGTTCTTGATCCTGTTAAGATCAAAGCTTCAATTATTCAAATATTGAGTAGTCTGGCTTACTAGAGGCCGCTTCCATACCTATCTCCGTTCATTGTGTTGAATTCGTGATGGCTTGTATCAAGCATTACAATTCTACTACTCGTGAGATAGTGTCAGTTGACGGACAAGTCATTTGCAGTCTCAAGCCTCTAGACATTGAAAGGAGTTTTGGCATTCCTCAACACCCGAACAGTCTGGTTATTTCCATGGAGCAGTGTGAGCAGGCATTTGACGCCGATGTGGACAAGTGTCAGAAGAAGATGGCAGAAAGATGGTTAAAACAAGCAAAGAACAAATTGCCAAACAATGTGGGTCGTGGTGAATACAAGGATGAGTACGCGATTCTAAT
>VDFB02053369.1:0-28849 GCA_007258455.2 Sequoia sempervirens | reverse complement strand
TGTTCAACAAGATCGCACTCCTTTGTGTGTGAGGGAAAACAAGGAACACTAGGAAGATTAGGTAAAGGTAAAGAGGGTGGGCTTGGTTACGGTGGTTGTAGATTTTTTCAAGTATGATATGTATGAGCAATAGTAGTATTACTGGATCATGTTACCACAATAGTTCTTTAGGTGGGTATAAGATGGCATCCTGGGTCTATTTTTGTATGTGTAAGTAAATTTTATGTAAGTATGGTGCCAGTAAAGAATGAGCTGAGTTGCCGAATCGCTATCAACATCCTTATTTCTTTAGGCTTTGTTCATACAGTAACATAATATGATGGATTGAAGCAGGGGTCCCCAGGCTCAAAACATGCCAAAGCTTCAATCGAACTAGTGCATGGAGAGGCAGCTGGTCGTCAATTGGTTTAGGCTTCCTCATGACAAGCCTTGCGGGTATCGAAGTGAGTGAGGAGAAAGTCTCCTGGCCACTCATCTCCACCTCCCCATTCAAATCATCACCACCAAGAGGCTCAAGATACTTTGCGCCCAAATCAGCCATAAAAGCTGGTTTGATGCCTGTGTTTTTACCTCTACTTAACGATTGTGTGACTAAAAGGACCAGAACCAATGCTGAAATGAAACCCCATGTCCAGATCATGACCCATAAATGTTGAAATAGATGCTTATCCTAAATGACTCCGAATTGAAAGAACAAAAAATGATGAAAAAAAAATAGAAAAGTAATTGTGGAAAACATAAAACTAAATTCTGAAAACAATGATGCATAAAGTGTACTGTGACTAATTCGCCCAAGATGGCGAATGAGTCCTAGGAGAGGTATTTTGAAGATTTTTCTAAAAAAAAATTTTTAACTTTTTTCTATGTGTTCAGGTCTATACAATGTAGAGAAGTAATGGAAATGTAGAATTTTTTGATGATTTTGATAAAATGAAATGCAATAATGACATCTATATGATAGTTTCACTAATGCAATTTTGTAAACCGTAAGATGCAAAAATAATAGAAAACCTACTATAATAGTGATGCAAGGTAATCCATAGGATGAAAATGCAATGAAAATCAAAAAGAAAATGTTCAATATGCCGGTTCACCAAAATGAACCATATATTATTAGGTTGTAAGGGTGTTATGACTCTCTTGCTCAATTAGGGTTTTTCACCTAAAGGAGAGAGATAAACCCTCAAAATCTAGGTGGTTCACTCAAAATAATGCAAGTACAATGAAAATATGCCTAAATGCAACAAAATGATAAAATATATTGATTATTTATGCAAAACATAAGAAATATGATATGTTTGAAAACACACTGCGATATGCAAACAAGTATAAAAAGATGACTAAAAATTCAAATAGAACAAAACAAAAAGTTACAAGACTGAATGTGTGCACTTGTAAACCTGATGGAGAATGGAAAATCCTCTAAAAATCTAGAAATGTTGACTTTTGATTAACTGGGAGTCATTCACCACTGTGGGCGAATCAATCGCAGATTAGGGTTTCTACCCAAAATCATGTTTCTTCCAAAAGGGTACTGGAATTTGTAGTCTAGTCTAACAGAAACCTCCAGTGGGACTCATATACCATCCATGGAAAATTAGTTCTTTTTTTTATTTGTAGAAATTCAAGTTTTAGATCTACACTTTATCACCTACATAACACTTCTTGATGAAAACCTAGATCTAAATCTTTTAAAACTTTCTAATGGGGCGTTTTCCTTGGCCAAACCCCTAATTTGGTAGTTAAACCTTGAATGGATAAAATCTACATAAAACCCTAGCCCTAAGTGTGTCTAAGACTAGGAAAATATAAAGTAAGATAAAACCCTATTCTAAAGTGCTAGAATAAGATAAATAAATGTGATTTGAATGCTACAAGACTTCAATCCAAGAAACCCTACAACATTTCAAATGAATGTAAATGACATGCAAACCTTAAATCTAAAGATAGAGAGAAAATGGAAGATGGAATCACTTTGAAAACAAGTCATTAGGTGTGATTTGATAGCTAGTTGGATCTCCTCAATCTAGATTTCTCCATGATTCTCCATAGGCATCCATGATCAACTCTTTGCAATGTTGGATATTGAATGAGAAGTGAGCTTTAATACATGCAAAAACCATATCTTGTTGTCCAAAAGCTTCAACTTTGTTGTAGAAATGCTAATGAAACTTCTTGTGGAAGATATTTTTCTCTTG
This sequence comes from Sequoia sempervirens, assembly GCA_007258455.2. Lineage (NCBI taxonomy): Eukaryota > Viridiplantae > Streptophyta > Pinopsida > Cupressales > Cupressaceae > Sequoia > Sequoia sempervirens. The sequence goes on along the minus strand of VDFB02053369.1, from coordinate 26,651 downwards.
ACTCTTATTTTTTCTTTGTAAAAATGAATAGGAGATGTGAAAAATGACCTGCAATGTGTACTTATAGGCATCAATACCTAATTTTCCTATTATTTAGACCTAAGAGGCCAACATCCATTGAAAAATTGAATTAAGTTGGTGAAATTCCTGCTCAAAGTTGAAATTTTCCCCAAAAGGGACTCATTCACCACCCTTGGTGAATGGGTCCCACTAGAGGAACTCATTCGCCCAAGGTGGCGAATGGGTCCCACTTGTGGTTTTTGGAGGTGGGTTTTTGAGATATGAATGAATTAAGTATTATTTATCGTGATTTGTATGATTCTTAAGTGAAATGAGATTCTAGATAAAAAATAATGGGTCTTAGGGGTGTATAAATGTTATTTTGAAGAATGATTAATGCAAGGGTACTCAAAAGTAGGTCCAAATTAAGCATGAAATTGTCTCTTTTTCCAAGAGCGTCCAATTTTCTACGCCACAACAATATATGGAACCAAAAATGAAAAACACTTAGAAATTTGTGAAACCTGCATCGAGGCCAAAAAGACCTAGGTGGGACTCATTCGCCCAAGGTGGAAAATGAGTCCCAGACACTAAATCTAGGCCACACAAGCCAAGAACACCTGAATTATGATTGGTTACTGATTGGTGTTGGGATTATCCTCAAAAAGATGCAATTAATGAGGCTTGTGGATGCAAAATAGGGCCAATTAAAGCATAAGAAATCCCAATTATTATAGAAAACTTTACAACACTCCAAATAAGGAAAGATTAATGTTGATTATGATTATTATGCTTAGCTTATTTGATAAAACCCTACAAAAGTGTATAAGTGTGTTACAACACTACACAAAACTTTTCCAAGGCACCATTAAAATTCCATTAGTTCACAAGGGACCAAGACCTATTGTGAATGTGTTATCCACATTGTAACACTAAATCAAGGAAACATTAAGGGTATGTGTAGGATCATGATGGGCCAAAAAGTGGCGATATGATGGGTATGTGTAGGGTATGTGTCTGACGACTTTTTTTTAACCCAAAATTGATGAAACAATTTTTTTTTTTAAAGGAGATTCTTAGCTTCCACCCAAGAGTAAATTATGGCCATTGAATCTAAATAAATAATGATATTCATTTCTATTTAAATTATAAACCAAAGCTCGATGATGATAATTAACATCTATATTTTCTAAATGGTATCACTTTTGAATCAAACAGAGCATCACATTCGTGCATGGGGAATATGAGACTTCAAAAATTTGAGTTTGAGTGAAAGTTTTATTTGTTGAATAATATAGTTTAGGCTAGTGTTGTAATAAAAACTATAATTAATCATTTATCTGGAAAAAATTACAAAAAATATACACACATTGGGACATGATCCTCTACTTTATATGTGTAAAATCCATAAAAATATTATCATTTTATCGGTTAGGGGTGGTCATTAAACACCTCAGCCTCTTTATTTTTCCCCGAACTTGCTACCAACTTCGACATTGAAATTTCAAATCTTCACCAAATAGATTTTAAAACCTAGTAGTTTAGAAACTACATTCAATTTGCTACAAATTCTATTCTTACATATTTTTGAAATATTATAGATAACTTATTCAATTTTTTATGTCAAGTTGCCTAACTCTGATTTTTCTAAATTTTTCGCCACTTAAGGGCTTGTTTTTTCCATGATAATCCTGCACATACCCTTAAGCCAAATCACAAGGAGGGCTCAAACAAGTCAAAAAAAGTACAAGGGTTACTTTTTCAGTGAGTCTAGGGTGATGTAGCTAAAGTTTATTTTAAAGGTAAAGAATGTGAAGTTGAATATGAAGATGTGTTTGAACTTAAAGAGTTTGCAACATGTAAAGCAAATAATAAAGGTTGGTTTGAAAAGAGGGTTGGTTTAAAAATTATGAAGAAAATGGGATATGAATTAAAAGGTTTGGGAAAACATGGGTAGGGAATGATAGATCCTATTCAGCGAGTTGTGAGGCCAAAGAATGAAGGCCTGTGATATGGTGAGAGAGATAGAAGTGATGTAACAAATGTTACAGGTTCATGTAAATCAACTAAAAGTATGAAGTTTATGGAATGTTGTCATTGTCATAGTGGAGGACATAAAAAAGAGAAATGTTGGGGTCTTCATCCTTGTACAATTTGTGGGTTGAAGAATCATTCAGAAAAATCATGTTGGAATAGAGAGTGGAGTGGAGAATACGAGAAAAATTGTATGAAGATTAATTATGGATGGATTGTTGGATCCAGTTGGAAAAAGTTACAGGTATGTTTAAGAGGTTGTATAAATCTAAATGTTGACATGTTAAAAGAAATGGTTGTCAAACACAGTTTGAAGGTTTGAGTCAAGTGGGTGATGAATTCTTGTTATGATTAGGGAAATCCTTGTGATCTATCAAGAGGGAGAGAAACAAGAATGGGTACTTAGCTTCTACAAGAAGGGTACTAAGAGTGTCTATAAGAATTGAGTTATAGTAATATTGCACACTGAGTTTCTCAAGTTTAGTTTACAAAACTTTAAGATAATATTGTGAATCTTAGCATCAAAGGGGATTATGTTGGGAAGTGATGCATGAGCCTTGCCACCATGCAATTCACTGAGGATGTCATGCAGAGTAATTAGTAAACAATTAATTTTAATAACTATTTGTAGATGCATGTTGACTATAGCTGTCATGTGCAGTCTTATTTTTATACAACCTATTTTTGTTCAATGCATGCATGCATGAACTATATTTAGTATTTGAAATGAAAAACCTCTATAAAGAGAGGTCGTATGTAATGAATTCAATTATTAGAGGAATAAACTTTGAGGCCTTGTGTTTGTGTAAAATAATTTGTTTCTCTATTCTTTGTTTCTATGTTTTATATTTGTTTCTCCTATCAATGGTGGTTGTGTTATCCTAGGCTTAATATTTTACAATATGAACGGATGCCCACTTGATTCCAAACCCAATTCCAAATCTTTCAAATTCAACGTGGGGATTGTGTTCTATGAGTCGAAGGAAATGTAGAGCACATTGAAAAGATTTTGAGAATCAAGCCAACGTGAGTAGGAAATTGCATCACTAGTCGCTTCCTTACCTTGCAATAACTAATCAGAGATAGCATTATATTGATTCGAATGAATAAATTATGGATAAAGGAGAGGGCCAACCATCCAAACAGATCTGTTAGTGGATTTTCTCAGGTGTTCCAAATAGATTTGCTCAATCTATTTGAAGGAATTGCATATAAATCCCTAGCTGCGCATATTGTGGGATATCTGGTGAGGCTGAAAAAAATATGGGGCATGTGTTCTTGTTGTTATTTTTATGTTAACAAGAAGTTGAGATCGATGCAGTGAAATATGAGGCAAGTCTGCGAGAGTAAAGTCTTCTGAGTCGGTCTTGTTATGGGGTAAATGATCCCACATAGAGTAATAGAGCAAGGTGCCATAAGCGCCAAAGGTAAGAAAGATGATTCTAGGTATTCCAAACATGTTGGCTACATTGAGGGTCCAAACAAGGAACATGTTACTGATGATGCACAACAGAGTGCACCGATCTTTTGAAGAGATTATGTGGATGAGATCCTTGAAGTGGGCTGCAAATGCTTTGAGGCTTCCATGAGAGTAAGGAACTGTGAATAAAGTAGTGAGTCTTTTTTCTTTGAACCTGGTGGTAAGCTATGATCAACACTAGAGAATGGTAGCTTCGCTAAGCTTATGTCTACAACATAGTGTATTTGGTGGGTGGATTGATCCATGGGTATTGAGGCTTGAACGTTGAGAGGAGTGCTCACAATGGTGATGGTGAATCCAGTTCGAGTGGCAAGGATTTTGGAGAGCTAGAGGAAGGGAATGATGTGGCCCTACACAACATCACCACATGACGCTTCTGCTTGGGCTTGCTGGAAGGATTTTTGCAATCAAAAGACACCATTGTTGATAAGATTGCACCAATAAGGTGAATTTTGACCCTTCTTTGCGAATTTAGACTCCAACTTATAACAAATAAAAGTTTTCACCAACTCAAAATCTGATCATAGTGGTATCATGTCACATTTTCTGAAACAAAGGTGTGTACAAAGTATCTTAGGGAAGGAAAAGTGGTCCTAATTTCATTCAGGATAAGTAAATTCTATGGTATAGAATGCATAGACTACCTTAAATAGTTTCACATAGAGACATTATTTTTGGTAACTCTTCTGAATCACATTAAATTAATTATGCCAAAGGTGCCCCCATGCTCAACTTTTACAATCTATTTTTATGAGGAACGGTGCAAATGGATTGATAGCACATGGACCATGATTTCATCATTTTGACCATTTTCTCGATTGTTTACTTTTTTCTTCCTCGTTGATAATGACCTTTCGCTTCTCCACTTGCATATACAACTTAGCAGTTAATGCAAAATCATGATGGATGGTGAGGTAGGCGGTGGTAAACAACATTAGTTGGTAAGTCTACACATTTTTTCTCATTGGCATCGTTGACATCTCAACACAATTTGCAATAAAACTTGAGGTAAATCACTTTCGCTCTTTTCATTTTATGAAATATACAAATTTTATTGAGCAAAGGGATCTATCTTATATTTAGGAGTTTGAATTCATCATCGAGCTATGTAAGTATTCTCTCTGAAACTCCCACCATAAATGCTTCAGGACACTTCTCAATTGTCAATCAAGAGTCTAAAGTGTCCTTTCATGGAATTGATCTCCTTTAAAAAATCTAAATATTTTACTAATGGGCCTACATTTTGTAGGACTATTGGAATGCTTCTAGGGTTAGAAAATTGGTTCAGTGGGAAAGAAAATTTTGGGGATTTTGATTTGGATTGGCTATTCATTGGAAATTCATGTATTGTAAAATTATAATTCAAAAAAATTGTCTCTGGATACTGATCCAAATTTTGCACAAAAAAATTACAAGTTTCCTTTATTCTTTCAATTGTCACAGAGAAAAAATAAAAGGTACCATATTCTCTCAATCATCTGCATTGTAATTTATTTAATGTATTTTTTTGGGTGTTTCATTCTTGTAAGTCAACTTGGATTAGAGTTGGTTTGGATCACATTTTTAAGGTCTATAAACTTGGGTTATGATCAAATATAGCCTTTAACTTTCACATCATAATATTGTCATATGTCTGCTTTGGTTATGAGTTGATGAATTACACTTTTACAAATTCCCATATTCGAATTGTGCACATTGAGGAAATAAAAATATTGAATGTGACATGCATTTTTTCTTATTCTGGTACAATAATGTGTGGAGTTTGGACTACTCATTAGGTCCATTCCTCAAATTCTTTTTATCCTGCTTTATTTTGACTGCATTATTACAAGGAGCTTGGCATGGCATCGTCTGATGGGATATGAGTAATCATCATTGTTATTGCTCGACTTACTACTCAATCACATTCACTTGGCTATTTACTTGTACACAATTAGTTGAATAAAAGTTTCTTCAAATATCTTAAAAAATCCAATAGTATATGCATTTCTTTTAATGTTTGGAGTTCCTTACTAAGTTTTTATGTAGAGTTGTTGAATATGGGTCTAGTGACTAAACATAAGACCTCTTAGTGCCCAATGTACACACCTATTTTATATTTATTTTTTTGTTCCAAAGGAGAATTGATGATTCCCTTTTATTATCTTACTACTAGTCAATTATAAAGTAAAGGAGAATTTGGGAAACACTAAATGCAAAGCTTACATTTAAATCATTTTTCTTAGAAAATGAAAGTTAGAGCTAGCATGCTACCCAAATTTGGCTAGGTGCATAAGAGTGATCAATATCAACAACATTACTGGAGAGAGTGCCTCCCATCTAATCTGTAAATGGTACTAGATTGATAATTCGCTCCTATTTTAGATTTTAGGGTCTTTCTTCATTATGGCCGACTTTTTGTAATGTAACTTTGCAGTTGAATGATAAATAACAAATCTTTCCTATCAAATATTGGCAAAAAAGATTTGGTTTAAGAAAATAATAGAGAATGATATTTTTAATCCTTCAAGTTCTGTTATCAAGTCTACCTATGAGTAGTTTCAAGTTCTAGCTTCATATTTCCATGTCTTTGTTTAAGAAAAGAAAAGAGTGATATATTTAAGCCTTCAAGTTTTGTTGTCAATTCTAGATACCAACAATTTCAAGTTCTAGCCTCATATTTCCACCTAGTTCAGGGTTCTATTAAGAAACATATTTTACGTTTCAGAGCCATATTTTTTATCCCATATTTTATGTCTTATAAAATTGTTTGTACAATTTCCACCCATAATAACAACTTATCTACTAGGAACACATCAATGGAATCAAATCCTCTCTTATGGCCTCCTAGTGGATACTAGAAATCTTTCTCAAACACCTACATAAATGAAAACTTAATGCCTAAAGTTTCATTGGTTGTGGAGGAAATAACAAGTTTATAGGAAAGGATAACAAAAATCATATATAAATGAGTCAAATATTATATATTTTTGTTGCAACAATTGAAAGAGGGGAACAACAGTATCAAAGATAATGAAGAGGAAGTTCATTGGAGATCCTACAATCAAAGAAGGGAGGCTAATTGTTCTAACCTTTATTGGATTCAATTTGCAAGAATAATGAAAAAATGGTATATGTAGCAATCACGATACCCTAAAAGGTTGACTTGAATCAAAAGCACTCAAGAGACTCTCCACATGCAAGTTTGATGGATTTCGTAAAGGTGTTAAACTTGGGGCTTGGATAGGAAAGCTCTCTTGGTTGTTTTTGGTGAAATGTTCTTTTGGATATTTTCATGGTTAAATCATATTTTTAAGATCATAATAAAATCCAATTTGTTGCTTGAAAGCTTGTTGTGCCAGTGTTTAATTAATGGAAATTGTTGACTACAAGGACGATGAGAAATGGTAGATTGGATAGGCCACTTGGGACTGATTTATAGCTGATTTTAATTATAAGTTTTAGATGTATACCCAAGAAGCTCACTTTTTTGGGCCAAATAAAGACAAAGAAACATACACTATAGTGTACCATTTAAAAGAGTTCTACGAAGATAGGAATGGTTTAGAAAATATCTATCTAGAGAGTAGTTTCTGTGTAAAATTATGGATTAGAAAAGTCAATTAAAAGTTTTGTGAAAGCTTTCAAACTTGGTACTCTTGAAGGGCTCATTAAGTAGGAAGAATCTTATTCAAAGGTTTTCATATTTTATTTGACTGTGATATATCATGAATCTTTTTAGAAGCAAGGGTACATTTGAAATACCGTCTACATTTTGGTTCTATCTTTCTCCTTTTGTTGGATGGTCATGGAAGTAGATTCAGTCCTGTCGTCATTCTAATTTATAACTAGAAGGGAATGTTTGTTGGATGGTGAAGAAATTGGAGTCAACATCCACTAGTTATTTATTGTTTTTGTTGGTAGCTGGTTAGCACTCCCCTCGAGATTCATGACATGGACTAACCACCTCCCATGGATCCATTAACTCTGGTAGTTGTATCAGGCATTAACAGGTTGATCTTTTGGTGCAATGACAACTATGGGCCAACACTTGGTATAAGAGCCAAAGGTGTCGAGTTTGAATCACCTCGGGTAACGTTAAGGGGGAGATTGTTGGCAGCTTGTCAGGACTCCCCTCAGGATTCGTGACATGGACTAACCGCCTCCCATGGATCCATTAACTTTGGCAATTGTATCAGGCATTAATGGGTCGATATTTTGGTGCAACAACAACTGTGGGCCAACAATTTTGATGGTTGGAAGATATTTATTTGAATAATATAGAAAAGTGGTTCAAGGAACACTTGTGTCGAGCCACTGCAAGAATTGACATGATTTAGATTTTTTATAACAAATGAGATATGACTGAAAATGATCATAATATATTAGTGAGATTTTTTGGAGAATGCCAAGGTCAAAGAGCTTGAAACAAACGTCTACAAGTGAATAAAACAAGAAAAATAGTATGTTTATCAATATAAAATGAAGAGTGTGTAATACAATGATCAAGCCTTGCATATATAGGGAAGGATGCAGAGGTGGAAAGGTTGGAGTGGAACTATGACTACCCCTCTAGAGATGGGATATTTGGGAGCTCACTTGACAAGTGGGTGAACAAGTGGCAAGTGTACATGTAATAGGTGTCTCAAGTCATGAGGACTCATATCTCAACCATATGAAGTGATATGAAAGTGATTTAAGAAACCTAAGTAAACTTAAGCTAGGTGTGAATAGGTCAATCCTAGAGAGGTGATTAGTAACTAGGTATGATAATTAATCTATTTACACTAACAAGAGCTATGAAGGAAATCACAAAATTTGATATAAAGACTAGCAACAGATCTTGACTATTGCCATGTTGCCATCTTAACACTAATTCAATGTCAGATCTTGAGAGTGAAAAGAAAGGTTAATGGAAGAAAAATGGTGGCACTTATTAAGTTTTCTAGTACTCATAACCTCATAAACTTCAAGTTAAGTGCTATTTGAAAAGTTGAAAATTTAATCATTAGAAAAGCAATAGTGGCCAATGAAATTGCAATTATGGTTGGACATCAATAATAATTTTCATATTTTTTATGCAATAGTCTTGGGTGGTGCTCATTTTTCCATGGAGGTGCAATGGTCGATGGTCTATGATGATTTCCACATGAATATTCAAAGTTGAGCTTGAATATTGTGATGAAACAATAGATAATCACAATCAAAATTCTTTCACCTAGTGTAATAAAAGAATTTTAAAGCAAACTTACTAAACAACTTTCAAGGGGAAAGTCAAGTTTTTCTTTTCATTTTATTAAATATACAGATTTGGTTATTTGTACATGTGCTTTTAGAAATCCATACCCGTGTTCTTCCACTTGTTTTATAAGATGCCTCCTTTCCTTCCACCTTCAGATGAAATCCTCATTGTCAAGCTTTTACATTGAACAACCCATCTCCAATACAGGTCCAATTCTAAACAAGTGTTCCTTCAAGAACCCATTTTCTCAGCCATTTATGTGCCTTTTCGAACACAATAATCCCTGAGAAAATATCATTGGCTATTCACAAATAGAGGGACCACCCTTATATTCACTCGGAGAATAGCCCCTGCTCTCATTAATTGTACATATTCTTAATTGTTGCTTAAATGTCACTAGCTAAATTAGTAAATGGTTCCAGTTTCCTTTCTTAATTGTGCTTAATTGTTTTGTCTTTTGTACATATTCTTTTTGTTTTACTAATTTGTTTTACATTTTTCTCAGTGGCCTTCAACTTTTAAGCTATAATAGTTACTTATTAAGATTGTAAAAGTTAATAAAATGTAGTATAATTATATGTGCACTTTTAATCTATTTTGTAATTATTTTTTGTAGATTTCAAGTACAACACATATGAGGGTTAAGTGCTTATAGTGACAAATAAATTGTACTACTTATGTGATACATCTAATATTGATGCATCATATAGTGATGGTAACACAATCATTATACTTCGTCATCTTGGTCATTTCTTCTTCATCAGTGGAGCTGGTCACTGTGCACATGGACAAAAAATTAATAACTATAGTTTTCTCACCAACTATTTACATTGTTTCACCATCTCAATATTTATATCTTTTGTTCCATACTTTAATTTCCATTCCTCCACTTAGATCAGCTATGATGAATTTATATTTTTGATGTACAAAAAATATAAAGAACTTGTCCAAAAAAATCTATTTTTTTGAGTTCAATTTACTTAATTTACAAACTAATTGTGATTTTCCTCTTCAGATGTATTGAAGTTGGTATGGAGAAATCATTCTTTTAGTTGAGATGAATACATTGCAAAGAATTCTAACATGACTATTCAAAAGAAAATAAAAAATATAATGGATTTTGTTGTAATCTTCTCATAACCCACGTTGGGTTGTAAGATTTGATTGTGTTGAATTCACTACATCCACAAGACTGGTTTTATAATTTCTAAGTGCAATAATGAAAAATTAATCAAGCTCTAAGTCAATGTAGCATTACTAGGATGGTGTGATGGAACTATTGAGAAATATGCATAATGCTCTCACTACTATAACACATTTATCACTCGTCTACCTTCACATTTCTTTGGTGTACCCACTTCACACGAAGGTGTGATTGCTAGTTTATCCCCACATGCAATGGTACTCAGTGACATAAGGAAAAATTCTCTTTCAACAATTGTTCTAGGAAAGATATTTTCAGTAAGGAGAGATACTCTTTCAACAACTGTTTTAGGAAATATATTTATTTGTCATAATGTGTTTCAATAATGGAACATATTTTCATTATTGTTTGAAAATTTAAAATACATACAAGTGTACAATATTTCATATGAATTGAAATAGAAAGAAAATATCATGTACAACTTCTACATTAAATACACACAAGTTTCAATATGAAAATAATAATGTAAGTTTGTGAGAGTAGTTTCTTATATGACCTATATTCTTCTATATTCTAGCAATAAAATAATAAAATATTTCAAAAAAAGGCATAGGATTTTGAGATGCACAAAGTTAGGCTATACACATATCTTAACCAGAACTTTTAAGCTTGAGTGATGTAGGCAGTTTCAAACTATATTTTGACTTTGAGTAGATCCAAATGGAAATCATGGTAGCTCATTTACATGTATTTTGTTATTGATTAATCAAAAAGTGAGACTTGAATGAGATACAATCTTAGTTGTTGTTGAGATAGCACTAAAAAAAGACTTTAAAGTCTATCAAAAAGTATATATTAAAAAGATCTTAGATTTACTTGTAGCTTAGAAGAATCTTTTTCCAAGTAATTAAATACCCGTATGAGCATATGATTGCTTATCATCATAATGCATATAATCAAACAGAAGAATGAATAAAACTATAATGTATATGCTTAGAATTTTTATAGTTACAGGGGTTTGGAAGTTGTGAAGAATAAATGTTCATTGATTTCACCTTGTGGATTCCTTACAAACAAGGTTATCAATCCATGATTCCTTACAAACAAGGTTATCAATCCATCCTTAGGATATGCATCTAGTGTATGATGGTGATCATTGAAGAATTTTTCTTTACATGATATATTCTTAATTGAATAACCATAATAACATAATGGTAGCCTATAAAAATGCAAAGTAGAAGTTCAACTATGAAACTACAACCTAGTATAAAACATCAATCTATCATATTTGACATAGAAATTACTTTTGAAAAAATTGTCGCCGATGGAACATAAGTGCCACTTTTGAATATTTTGATTCCGAACAAGTTGAATGTAAATTATTATATTCCAACCACCTTTATCATGGAATAAACACAAGCCCATTTAATTTTCACACCCATGTGCATGCCTATTTATCTTTGGTTCCCATTGGAAGGAAAATTAATGTATATGATCAAATGACACGCTCTTTTGTTAAGTATGTCCTATATCTTCACTTTCTTTATTTTTTAAGATAATTTTCATTTAATTTTGATTATTATATTTTTATTTAATTTTTTTCTGTATTTATTATTATTTCAAGTTTTTTTAATTTTTACATTGAATTTAAAGTCACTTAGATAAGTTTTGAGGTATTAAAAATTAAATTAAATTAAAATTATTTTTAAATTTGAGTTTTAATGTTCATTTTTATTATTAGTGTGAGTTGACTTAGTATATATTTATGTGACTTATTGTCATTTTTTCATACTTAAGGATATTCAATTTGTAATTAATTTAGATTGTCAAATAGTAAGAAATCACTAGAGCACACATTATATATTTATAGACAATAATTAAAATTTGCATAATCTACATATAGGTCACATACATGCTTGCATATAATGTCATCAAATCCTTCGTCATAACCATGAAGCTACTCAATTGATGGGTCCAACCTTATGGATATATTTCTTTAAAACATTATTCTTAAGAACCAAAAGCCTTAAAAATCTTTTCAAACATTAAAAATCGAGATCAATAGGTTGTGGAAGTTTGTATTTTTCTACTTGAAATCTAAGTGTGAAAAATCAAATATGTGCAAAAGATCAAAATTACAACATTTGGGATTGACATTGCAGTGCTTAGAATTTAACCATCGAATTGTAAGGGTAACCAAATTCATGATTTGTTGTTCCTCCTAATGCATACAAGAAGTTGCAATTTTTAGCCATAGTTCAATATTTAGGATTAAAATGATACACAATTATCTATGAATTTTTTGTTTCTTTAATTCTAAGGCTAATTATAAGCCTCAAATGGAGTGGTGGTTATCCACTCATCTGGCCTGGTACAATCTGCTTCAGTGTTCATCTCCTTCTCTTATCTCATAATAAGGATTATGGTTTATTATGTAATCTTTCTTGATTTTACATTGTCTAAAATTGACCCAAGCACAATGTGAGTGTGTCAAACCCATGATAGCACATACACTACACCCTTGCTAAAGGTGTTGACCAAATTAATAATGTTTCAATCATACATAAGTTAATTGTCTTTTTTTCAGTTGGGATGGGATGAGGAAAACATAATAAAGTAGTGGATAATCTAGTTGATTGTTCTCTCCACATGGAAGAAGAGTTTCATGGATAATAACAAAATGATTGTGTTGAGTAGGAATCACAATTATAGGTTCACTCACTTCTATAGGAAGGATCACCTTGTAGTGAACTATTGTGTTGATTTGTTAAGGTGGTTTTTGAACTATTCATGTGTTTAGGTGTTCTTAAGAAATTTTTATAATACTACTGTGTTTATATTGGCATCAATTAGTTTGATGAGATCCTCTAAGAGAGATTATTCTCTTATTTGGGACTTCTTATATGAATCTTTAAGAATGTGTTGTTTTTCATTGATCTCACTCAACTTTCCTCAGTCCAATCTTCCTCTAATCCAATTAACATCGAGAGTAAAAATTTTAGTGTAGGAAGAGGGATATCAAAATAGATGTTATGGTTCTTTTTAAATCTTGCTTATTTATCCATTACATAGCTCATTTTTTTGGATCCTTTCACTTGCTAAGTTTTTTTTTGTACTTGAGTTACTTGACCTTTGGTTGGGTGCTTTGTGATGTTACCAAGGGATTCTATCTTCTTTATTTTTGGTTCTCATGGTTTTAGTGATGGTGCTTATAAATGAATTAAAATATATACAAAAGTAAATATATTTTATACTTTTATTATTTTATCCAAAAATCATTTTTCCTATTTAAACCAATTTAAAAATGAGCTCTTTGTTGTACTTTAAATGCAACTAAATGATTTTTTTTAAATGGAATCTAATCCACTATTCTATTTAGTTGGTTCTGGAATTCATGGTTTGAATATAGTAACTGTAAGAAGTTGAGTGCATTTCTAAGAAAAAAGTGCAGTAATTTTTCCTAAAATTTAAATTTTATCATATTTGGGGTAAAAATTTGAAGCAGTTGTACAAATAAAATATCAACATGAAGTGAAATTAAGAAATTTAGGATTTTGTTTCTAGTTCTGAAATATGTAATTTATTCTAATACTTAGATGATATAAGTTGGTTTTGTATAGGATTTATAAAAGTGGTCCTTTTCAACAAAGTATATCAAAGGATAAAACATGCACATGCACAACCAAAAAAATTAGTAAATGAAATTATTTGTAAAATCATTATATGAAAAGATGCATATTATGTTAAATTTTTGTGATATTTTTTTATCTTTTTAATAAATACATTTTAAAAATAATTTTGTATTGGGATTAAAGTTTTTTTTCAAACTTCTTGTGTATGGCCACCAAATTTGACATAAAATAATTCTAACTTTATTGTTTATTATGTATATAATGATGTCTATATTGAGAAGACAATTTTAATTTAAATTCAAACTTAAAATTTATTAAAAATAGTAACATGCATCATTTTAGGTTTACAAGGATTTTTTATTTTTAAAAAATATAATAAAATAAATTTTTAACTATAATTATTTATATATTTACTTAGTGATTGTCATCTATAATGAGTTTTAATCTTGTCCAAAAATTCTAAGAAAAATTCCATTATCCTTACTGCAAAAGTTAGTTCTTAAGTTATTGCTATTTTAGTGAAATTGTACTTGTGAGTCCAAGGCTTAGGGTTGGATTTCCAAACCTATTCAAAGCCTAAAATAAAAGAAAAGATGTGTTGTTAAACTCTAAATTTCACAAAATATTTACCTACTATAAAAGTGTACCCATTTACAAAAAATGTTTATGCATTCTAAAAAGGAACAATTGCCCATTCTAAAATTAATACTTCCACCAAAACTAAACTCAATTTCTTACACTTACTTATAACATAATATTCCTGGGGAAATTGAGAGATTATTTATATGATTTATAGAATGTTTGAAGCTTCCAAGAAGAAAAACTAGATACAAGCATGTGATTCTTATGTAGAGCATGAGAATTCTATAGGGATTACAATTATAAGGATTGCCCAACCTTCTAAAGGTGATTCACAATATTCATCATGAGAGAGAGAGGGGAAGGAATGAGTGTTTTTGGAAAAGAGTTGGCTAGAAATGAAAAATAAATAATGTCAGATGATTATGAGTCAAGAGAGGAGGTGATAGAGAGCCAATTAAAGAAATAATTATGATTCAAGAGAGGAAAATTAATTAGGGAAAGATGAGGTTTAGTTTGGATTTGAAATAACTCACAATAAAAAGAAAAAATGGTGGAGAAATAACTAAAGGGCCGGTGCAAAAATTTGGGGGACTATAAAGTGGCCAACTTTAAAAAGAAATGAAATCCATAATGCAATCATGTTATAACGTGCTCGCATTATAGCATCGGTGTACTGAGCCTAAGGCTCGGTTACACTAATCCTATAACATGCTCACGTTATAACTCACTGCCTTAAGACTATATAATTCTATTTAATCAAATCAAATAATTTTAAGGTCTTGGATTTGATTCCCAAATATAATTCCATCCTCCATCTTCATCCTTAGATCCTATTCTTCCAATCCCCAAGTTCATTTCTAATCCATCATTCTAATTTCCATCCTCGTCCAAAATCAATACCAATCTTTCTTCCAATAAATCCTCCACTATGTCTAACCATCTAATCTATCCTCCATTTGTATCCTAATCTATTCTAATCCAAATTCATCCATTCCAACCAACCTTGACCATATCGATGATGATGAGGATAACCTTTTTGACCAATTCAAATATAATCCCAATGATGACAATGATAACATTGTGGATCACCTTGAATCTATTTTCAATGGACATAATGCTCCAATTTTCCACCAACCCCCCATATAAAGCTCCCCTCAAGTCCCATCCATATCATCCCCATCCACCACCACTAATTTTATCCTCACCTACTACTTCCATAATTATAAGGATACCATGCTTCAAAATTTCCTGGGCATCAATGCTAAGATTTCATCCCCCCTACCTTCATACAATCCTAATACATCTCCTCTTGCTTATCCTTCCCCTTCCTTTGACAATGGAAACCAAGCCTTTAGCCAAAATTTTCCTCCAAATCCTTTTCAAGGTCCTCATCCTCATCCTCATTTTACCAATCCATGGAAGCTTCCACCTCTTAATCCACTTGTTCATATCCCACATCCTTAAAATCCACATCATCCCACTATTACCAAGAAAAATCATCCCATGTCTCTCATAATAACTTCCTCCAAGGACTATGTATAAAGGTGGTTGTTTCCCCATGCAAAAAAAAAGTGGTGCAAACTTTCCATTTCATGCATCCACCTTCATCACCCCCACATCAAGATAAACCCTAATACCTTAAATATTAAATGAATCTCCTATCATTCCATCTATCCACGTTGAAGAGTCTATAAAACCTTCCTCCCTCATCACACCATCCATATCAAATGAACTATGTCCATCTCCTAATCCAAAGTATGGTAACATAGATTTCCCTCCATATAAAGATCAAGGAAAGAATTCTCTTCCATCATCTGATCCCCTTCCATCTCATAATTAAAACACCCCTCCCTCTTCATGTCATGATTCGCCTCCATCTGATAACCAAGACCACACTATACCATCCACTCCATCCCAACATAATAGCATAGAGAAGGCAATGAACTATTTGAAAAAATGCCTCAGAGAAATGCAGTCTCATGGTGATGCAATGGCATAAAAAAAAAATTCTCATGGAATTCCATCACCATGAGACCATATTTCTTTGAGGAATTTTTTTGAATAGTTCACTGCCTTCTCTATGCTACCACATTTTTCATACATGTCTACCAAAGCACTTTATCAAATTGTTCACTTCCTTAGTACTATGGATAAAATCCTAAAACAAGTGCTTTCAAATAAGCTATGGATAGGGAAAATAGTAAGCATAATAGTAAGAAATATATAGTTTCATTAGTACTCAATTTTTTTTTGATTATGTGTCACCAAAAATTGTATACTCTTGAAGAAAGAGACAATTTACACTTAATTTGGTCCTATTTTGACACCTTTGCATTAATCACCCTTTAAAACAACATTTATAGGCCCCTAAGACTCATTATTTTGAACTTTAAATTCTAACAAACAACATCCAAATTATTTAAATTCTAGAAAACCACCTAAAACCCACAGTGGGACTAAATGCATGTGTGACTAGTCCCCTTTTGGAATTTTAGTTTTGAGTGGGAAAATCATCGACTTAATTCAAATTTTTGATGGATGTCAGCCTGTGAAGTTAAAATAATGAATAAATAGGCATTCATTCCTATAAATATATGTTTTTGGGTCATTTTTCATTACATTAAGTCATTTTCAACAAACAAATTTAAGAGACAAGTGTTGAATATCTTCCACAAGAAGATGTATTAGTTTATCTACAACAAAGTTGAAGCTTTAGGGCAGTAAGCTAGGGTTTTTACAGGTCTTCCAGTTCACTTTTTTTCCAAGATATTGCATTGGAAAGGGTTGATCATGGATGCCTATGGAGAATCATGGAGAAATCTAGGTTGAGGAGATGCAACTAGCCATCAAATCAAGCCTAAAGACTTGTTTTCAAAGTGATTCCATCTTCCATTTTCTCTCTATTTTTAGCCTAAGTAAGGTTTTCATGTTATTAATATTCATTTCTAATATGATTTAGGGTCTCTTAGGAATAAGTCTTGCATCATTCTAGTTTCATTTATGCATCTTATTTCAAATTTCCTAGACTTAGACACACTTAGGGCTAGGGTTTTATGTAGATTTCATTATCTCTTTTAGGGTTTAAATACCAACTAGGGGTTTGACCAAGGAAACCCCCCCAAATTAGAAACCAAATTATACTCTGTTTTGTAGGTGTTTTCCATATATTTGGGTCCAGGTTTCCATCAGAAACAAAGTGCAGACTAAGGGCTTCTGTTTCCACTTTCGGATTTTCAGAAAAGCCAAAGTGGACTAAGTCACCAATAGTGGTGACTTAGTCCCTCTTCACTTTTCTATCATAAATTTATGTCAATCTGGATACCCATTTGGCTTAAATGGGTTTCAGAGCAGTTTCCCAAATCTAGGACTAAGTCACCCAACTTGTCGTAAGTGTCCCAGTTGACTAGAAAATTAGATTTTCCAAAATTTCAGAGACATCTCTAGTCTTCATTTCATCCTCTATCAGTTTCTAGGTTCAATCTTTCTATTTATCCTTTCTACCTTGTTCTATATTGCATTTAATCTATATTTCTACATATCATAATGTGTTTTCAAAAAAAATGCATTTCATTAGTTTTGCATTAATATTCAATTACTTTTGTCAGCTTATTGCATTAGGACATTACATTTAGGCATATTTCATTCATATTTGCATTAGTTTTGAGTGGGGACATTGTCTATTTTGGCCTACCTCTCTCCTTTTAGGTGAAAAATCCTAGAAGTGTAAGAGAATCTTGGGTGCTAAAATTGGTGTCCACATTTTGGTGAACCTGACTTTTGAACATTTTCCTTCTAATTTCAAGTTCATTTATATCCTATGAATAGCTTGCATCAACATTACATTAGGTTTTGCATTGATTTTCATTCTAGGGTTTTCAAAATTGCATTAGTGAAAAGTTTATTTAAGCTTGCATTATTGCACCTTATTTCCTTAACCAATAGTGGAATTTTGCATATGTACTTTAGATTTGTAGTATACAATTGTACCACAATAAAATGGATCTTTGGACATTTTCACGGTAATTTTGGTCTTTTTCCTGTGATGCTTGGCCTATTTTGCTTAGATTTAATGTTGCAATGTAATTTATACATTAACATTAGGTATTGAATATTTAAATTATTAAGATTTTACGATGTCTTGTAAAGGTGTTGTGATGTGTTGTAACACATTTATACACTTCTCTAGACTCTTCTTATTATAATTCATCTAAATATTCCCTTTTTATCCCTTACCAATTCTTATTTTAAATTGTTGTAAAGTCTTGTAACAAACTTTCATTCTCTTGTAGAGTTGTCATCACTAATTACACCTTTCTTATGTTTTATTTGGCATCTTTATACACTTACAGGCCTTAATTAAGTGTATTTTTTAATATAAACTTGACAAATATCTTTACATGCAACTTAATCCCTGACACCCAGTTGCATGCCTTAAGTGGGACCCATTCGCCATGGGTGGTGAATGAGTTCCTCTTGGCACAAAATTTAAAATAATTTTAAATTTCTTTTGATTTTTTATTCATTAAGACCTTAGGTTAGCTTGTGATGTTGTATTTTTGAGAAATTAGGGCATAAGTGTGTATAAATAAGTTTTTTTCTATTCATTTCAACCCCCATTCACCCATCAACTCATTCAAGCATTCACTCATCAAAAGCATCATAGCATTCATTCAATCAAGGAATTGTCAAGTATCTTGGAGCAGGCATTGACATATCTTTAGAATTCAATAACACTTGGGTTTGGTGAGTTCATAACATTTTCATGTTATTTGTTCATCATTCCTTTCTCATTTCATTTCTTTATTAAGGGTTTGATTACCAAGGTGGGGTTTGACCAAGGAAAACCCCTATACTCTAACCCTTAACAATTTTCCCCCTCTTTGCATCTGTGTTTGTAGGTCTTGTAGGTAGATTTTTCAAAGTGATAGGTGTTGGAAAGTGGTCAAAAATTCATCAAAGCTATTCAAGTCAACAAAGACCTAATTCAAGCTTAGAGACATCATTCAACCCACATTCTACATATTTCGATCCATCAACCCGACAAGCAGACAAGTACAAATTTGGACCCACAAAGTTGACTTCAGAATTTGTAGATTTCTGTAGTGGACTAATTCCCAATCTATGGTGAATCAATTCCATTGCCAGGCTAGAGAAATTTTTTTCTAAGCTTTTCAGTTCTCGGCATCCCAAAACCTATTTCAGCAGAATTTACCAAAAGGAGGACTAATTCGCCATCTATGGTGAATGAGTCCTAGTGGTCATCAACAGTAATTTTTAAAACATTCCAGAACCTTCCAACATCTACATTCTATCTCCAAGTGCACTCCATTCAATTTAATTGATTTATGTTTGCATTTGATTGTGTTTTTAGTTCATTTCATCATATCACACTGTGTTTTCAAAAATATCATATGTCTTAGGGTTTTGCATAAATAATCAATAATTTTATTAGCTTGTTGCATTTAGGTCATTGCATTTAAGCATACTTTCATTTTAATTTCATTAGTTTGAGTGAACCACCTAAATTTTGTTTGGGGTCTATCTCTCTCCTTTAGGTGAAAAACCCTAATTGAGCAAGAGAGTCATAACACCCTATACCTAGAATCTATGGTTCAACAATATAGAACACATAAGCATCCATCAGAAAATTTAGAAAAACATAAAAAATACCCCTACTAGGACTAATTTTCCACCCTGGGCGACAGTGTCCCAGTACACATTTTGCATCTCTATTTTCAACATTCATTTTATAGTCTATTAAGTTGTTATTCTTTCAGTTTTTTTTTTTTTAAAGTTCAGATATCTTTTGTTACATTCCAATCATTAGCATTAGCATCATGAAAATTATCGATAGCATTATATTTTTACAATGTTCATTTTCAACATTAGTTCCTAGCTCGTTTAGATCAGATTCATCAAAAAAAGCAAACAAAATCCTCAAAACATCAAATGAAACAATAAAAACAATGCTTCACTTTAGAAAAACTATATCATCCAAACCTTTTAGTAGCGATGACTTGGATAAGTTTGATGAAGCTCTACAGGTCTTCCTCTCACTAAGTTCATCCACTAGGGTTTGTGATGACAAACCCAAACCAACTAAAGATAGCTTATCTCCCAAAACCTTTTAGTAGTGATGAATTTGACATGTTAGATGAAGCCCTTCAGAACTTCATCTCAAAAAATCCATCCACTAAGGTTTGTTGTGCAACACCTAAAACAAAAGATGTCAATGTCATTCAACCTCAACTTATTCTTTATTCACCTTCACATAAACCTCAACATTCTAAACCTAACTTTACCCTTTACCAACCTAAGCATGATGTTGTTGCTCACACACATTACACTAGAAATAATCCACAACCACAACAACCTACCCCTACCCCCTTACCTTTACCCAATCCCATATTTCCTAGTGATCCTTCCTTAAATTCACACCTTATGGAGTATGATCTCGTTGAACAACTAAAGAATACTTGAAAAAATATCCATGTGGGACCTTCTTCATAATTCACCAAACTGTCACTCTATGCTCCAAACAACATTTGCAAAAAATAGTGGTTCCTCCTGGTACAAATACAAATGATGTGGTAGCTCTAATACGAGGAATGAAGAATAAATACAATTAAGGTAAACATTACCTTCCATCAACATGAGCTCCCTCCATTAGAATTAAGGAAAAAAATGATTCCTTTACGATAATTGCTCAATTTAATCGAATAGGCATGAAACAAACCCTTGTTGACAATGGCTCTACCCTTAATGTGTGAAGTGTAAAACTTCTAGATAGATTACGTGTGGATAAATCACAAATCAAATTTGATTCCTTATCTATTAGAGGATTTGACAATATCACAAAGAAACCACTCGGTGTAATTAATTTACCTATTACAGTCAGAATGGCTACTTTGCAAACTCCTATTCATGTCATTCCCTATGATCTTTCCTACAATCTTCTTTTGGGAAGACCATGGATTCATGAGATGTATGTGATGCCTTCGACCCTTCATCAAATAATGAAATATTTCTATAACAAATTTTTTATCAAGTTGAAATAGACCACAGGCACGAAAGTTGCTTACAACTTGAAAAAGGAACAACAAGTCCTCTAAACACATTGATTCAAACATCTCACATAGAACCCCTTGAGACCAACAAATAAGAAGAAGAACCCATGTCTAAATTGTTAGGTGATGATTGTGGTACGTTAGCATTCACACCTTCATTTATGGGAAAACACATAATCACACAAAAGAGGATGAAAAACAAGAACAACCAATGGTTATGTCATATCAAAATTCAGAAGAATCTTCCCAAGCATCTACCTCATCTACTTTGGAAGAAAATACAACATACACAACAAATTTTGATGAGATAGATTATCAACATCCACCTAACCTCAAGGAAATGGAAAGAATTTATGGGAAAGGCTATGAGCTTGTGAAACAATTGGGATACAACGATAAAGGATGTGGAAAGAATGAACAAGGCATTCAAGTACCTATAAAACCTATACACAAGAGACAAAGACTGGTTTGGGATATTCTTTTTCTAAGACAAAAGCAACTCAACGACCATCATTAAAATCAACACTATCACATGTAAACCATCAATCAATCTCACACTAAAGAATCCTAAACTTCTTGACATGGATTTACTACCATCATGGGAACACTTTGACAATGATTTAGCTTTGAAAAAAATGTTATGTGCTTCTGATAAGACATTTTCTTCCAAGAGAAAAGTTACCTATGCTAGGATAAGTACTAAGAAAAAAAATATTGACACCAATGAGATAGACACAAGCATGGGACCATATGATCCTGAATTTCCTAAGTCAAATGCACTCCCCTTAGTGGATACAATTGATGTACCAATGGACATAGATGATAAAGAAAATTTCAATAAGATTGGGAAGTTCCTTGATAATGAGGAACGAGAGGATAGTGCGACCTTTCTTCATGACTTTCCTAAACTTTTTTCTTGGAAATATTCGGACATGCCAGGAATAGATATGAAGAGAGTAACACACAACATTGTCTTTGTTGAAAATGCTAAGCCTGTTCACCAAAAGATACGAAAAATGAATCCTAAGATAGTGTTGCTTGTTAAAGGAGAACTTGAAAAATACCTTGACACAGGTTTCATTTGACCTATTGATTATTGTCCTTGTATCTCAAACATTGTTGCAGTTGCTAAACCTGATAATCGTATTAGGATGTGTACAGATTTTCAAGACTTTAATAAAGCCTCATTAAAGGATGATTTTCCCCTTCCTAATATTGACATGATCATGGATTCGACTGCGGGACATGCTTTGTTGTCATTCGTGGATGGATTTTCCTATTATAATCAAATCTTTATTAACCCACAAGATCAATATAAAACAACCTTTACATCTGTTTGGGGAATATTTTGTTGGGTTATGATGCCTTTTGGATTAAAAAATGCAGGTGCAACTTATCAACAAGTAATGACATTGATATTTCATGATTACATACATAAAATCTTGGAAGATTATGTTGATGACAACCTTGCCAAATCCTTAACAAGACAAGACAATGTGAGTGTCCTTCAAAAAACCTTTGAACGAATGTGTAAATACAACTTGCACAACTAAATCCAAAAAAGTGTGTCTTTGGAGTAGATAGTGGAATTTTTTTAGTGTTTATCATATCTCACAGAGGCATTGAGGTTGACACAAATAAAATTGATGCTATCACTAACATGCCACCTCCTAGAAATATTTCCCAATCATGCATGTTATAAGGAAGAATTCAAGTCATTCGTGATTTTTTCACCTCCTTAGTCGATTGAACGTTACCTTTCACACATCTTCTAAAAAAGGATGTGTGTTTTGATTGGAATGAGGATTGTAAACAAGCCTTTGAAAGTTTGAAGGAATACCTTGCAAATCCACCTATTTTACAACTCACTATGCCAAACTAACCATTCATCCTTTATATATCTGCATCCACCCATGCTCTTGCAGTATTGTTGGCTCAACAAGATGACAATGGAAAAGAACATCATGTTTATTACATTAGTCAAACTCTAATAGGTTATGAAACATGATACACACTAATTGAATAAAAGTGTTTGGCTCTTGTATTCGCTACTAGTAAGTTGAGACATTATTTACTAAACGTGGAAATACATGTCATGAAAAAATTTGATCTTCTCAAACATCTTTTTAATAAAACAAACTTATCGGGATGTTTAGCTAAATGGGTAATGTTGTTGACTGAGTTTGACTTTAAATTTGTTTCACAAAAAGCAATCAAAGGCCAAACCTTTACCAACCATTTAGTTGATGCTCCTCCTTTAGCACTACCTAGCAATGACTCTTTTCCTGATGATAATGTGTTGACAATAGAGGTTCCTACATGGGAATTATACTTTGATGGATCTAAGTGTAGAACAGGATCTAGTGTTGGGGTTATATTATTTCTACCCATAGGAAAGTATATTCCCTTGTTGTATTGATTAAATTTCCTATGTACGAATAACACAATTGAATATGAGGCATTAATTGTTGGATTACATGTTGCTTTAATCATGGGCATCAAAGATATTAAGATCTTTCGTGATTCACAATTAGTGATCAAACAAATAAATGCATCTATCAAGCTAAACATGACAAATTATTGAAATATAAGTGTAGACATCTAAAATTGGTCTGGAGAATCTAATTAATTGAATATGACTTATTTGATTAATTAATCTTAAATTCTTCTACTTAGTAAATAAATAGAAATCTTTATTTATATTAAGTTCATTTATTTATTCTTCTATCTTTTCTTTTAATTAAATAAACAAAATTAAAAACTTTGTTTTACTTAATTATTATCATTTTCATTATATCATTTCTCTCTTAATTAAATAAACAAAATTAAAAACCTTGTTTTATTTAATTATTATCATTATTACTTCTTTTACACTTCTATCATAAATTAAATACACAAATTACATAATTTGTGTTATTTAAATTACCTCATCACATTTCTTCTTAATTAAATAAAGATATTCTAAAATCTTTTATTTAATTATCATTTTCCTTTTGTTTTAATTTAATAAACAAACTCTATAGTTTGATTTATTAAATTATTTATTCCTCTTTTGCTAAATTTAAATAAATTAAAAATATTTAAATTTATGCATAAATTTTACCACTATTCACTCACCAATAAAATTAAATTTTCAAAAATTTAATTAATGCAACTTCCATTCACGGGAAGAGCTTCGGGGACAAATTTGCAGGAAGTCCTCTCAATCTTCTTCCATCAATCCTCCCTCTCTTCTTGCCTGGTGTTTTCATGGGGAGGAACAATCCTCCATGATCAGCTCCATCTTCTCATCCCATGCCCTTCAAATCTCCAGATTGAATCACAGCCCCTCATCCCGTATCCCTGTGCAATTGTGCTGCCGTGAAAGCTATAAATACAGCTCTTTGGCTACAGGAAATGGATCCCAATTTGTGCAATCTTACTCTGCAGGTTTTCCAAGCATCCAAGCGTCCAAGCAATCAAGCATTCAAGCATTCATCCAGCATTCATCAAGCAGCAATCAAGCATTCAGCCTTTGCAGTCATGGCTGCCATTACAATAGATTTGCATATTTAATCACATAGGAATAGAATTAGTTCATTTCTCATTCTCTAAGTGTCATTTCAATAGTTTAATTAGCTTACAAATCTGAGAGCTAAGTAGATTAGTGCAATCTTTAGAGTTAGAGAGCAATAGGATAGATTTCTGAAGCTTTGTAGTTTAAATTAGTTTAAATTCTTTAAATCTTAGATGCAATGTCCTATTTAGAAGCGTAGATGCATTGTTTAACTTGTTTTCCCCATTCTACCGCTTACAAAATGGCACCCACCGTGGGGCCTAACCCCGTATTTTGCTAAAATTTTAAAAATTGTGTCCTACAGGTATCGGCATGAAAGTTTTCGCGGAATCGTGAGTTTTTGCAGCGCGCCAGTGGTCTGTTTCAGCGCGCCGGGTTTCTGTTACAGCGCGGCAAGTTACTGTTCCAGCGCGCCACATCACTGTTCCAGCGCGCCGGGTTTATCTTTCAGCATGCCGAGTCACTGTTTTAGCGCGCCACTTTCTTATCTTCAAAATCATTTCTTTTATCTGGATCCGACGCGTCCGCGGCCAGATTCTGTTTCTGTCTACTTTCTTGGTTAAAATTTACCAATCCTAGGATAGAAATAGATAAAATTTACCAATCCTAGGATAGAAATGGATAAAATTGATCAATCCTAGGATAGAAACTTCACATTTTTCTTTTGGGATTAAAATTGAACATCATGTTTTTATGGAGCAATATCTCCATATAGATTAGCTAACTAGTCTTTTGGGTTTTAAAAAGAACAATTTCTCTGCTGTGATTGGGTGATAGGTTTATGCTCTCCCCTTAGCTGGGTGCATCAAAAAACAAGACTCACCATTACTTTACGCATTTTAAAGCTTTCTTAAAACCTTTAGACAAGCCTGCCGTAGTGGGAAAAAGTACTCACCCTATGGGAATGACCTGAGTGGGGGCAGCCAAAAGCCATGGCATTCCAACCCACTTTAAAATTTATGTGAATTTGGGGAAACCCTCTTTCAACGGAAGTGCGCAGGATAACCATCCCCAAAATCTTTGTTCTAAAGATTGGGAGGTCTCTCGAGGGAGTTTATCCATTTTAGCTCAGAGAGCGAAACCCTATCTAGAACACAGAAATAGAGAAAAACATGCACATGGGTTTCTAAACATTGTAATACTGGGTGGTGTGGGGAAGAATCTACCCTCAGCACTCACCATATAATTTCAAAATTTGTTTGCTCGGGGATCTGGTATCCGCCACGTCACCTCGAGTGCAGCACCTGGAAAGAAGACAAAAACATGAAACCCTCTAAGGGGGTGACATGTGGTTGGTGGTCGGCCTTAATTCAAATTTGTGGGCCATTCGGTATATAACGATGACCTTTTGTCTCTAGGAGTGAGTCTATCTGAAGTGTTTTATCTGTTATAAACTAGTGAAAATAAAAAAGAATCATGCTTGATTCTTAAGAACATACACTATTTGTTTAGATTCTAGGGTTTTTGAAAACAACCATTCTATTCTTGCTTGTTGTGTTCTCTCTCATTAAATTCAGATAAGATCATCACAAAAAGCTTCAAAATCAAAACACTTGTGGAATTCTCATGATTCAAGATTGGGTATCCACCAAGTTTGTCAAGAAATCTCTTGTCAAACGAATCAGAAAACCAAAGAAAACACATACATACAAACAACTTCTGAGAAAGCAACGATTTCTATATCAAAGCAGGAAAGTTCTACTCCAACATAGGACTTGTATTCATAGGTATCATGATTTCTCTAGAGGTTATACAGATGACTATGCTGTAGCTCCCTTAGATTCACAAGCATTTTATCAAAGAAGGGCTCTTAGGCAACACCACAACCATAGTCAAAGAATTCGTCCAGAATACATCCCACAACCAGCCATCCAATACGACAACAGACCAAGTGAGTTTCATAGAATAAGATAGTTTTTCTGTCTCAATGCCTCA